>QKQZ01010378.1:0-10713 GCA_003595255.1 Solenopsis fugax | reverse complement strand
GGTATGTTAATTTTACATTGAAGTAGTAATCAAAACGTGGTAACACAAGAAAATTTTAACATAAGGACCCATATGTACGCACAATTTTTTACTGTGCACNTAAATATAACGCATGAAAATGTTATAAAAATAATAACATATCAGTGGTATGTTAATTTTACATTGAAGTAGTAATCAAAACGTGGTAACACAAGAAAATTTTAACATAAGGACCCATATGTACGCACAATTTTTTACTGTGCACTAAGAGAAATGTTTGGTAAAATCAACCAAAGTTTAGTTGAATAGTGATCAAATGAATTTTATAGTGATAGTTACTAAATGTAAACAATTTGACCAAACAATTTGTAGCTTTAACCAAATAATTATTTTCATACAACAAATTACAAAAAGTTTTGTTAAATGTAACTAAGTTTTTGGTACTAACTATAAAATTCATTTGATCACTATTCTACCAAATGATTTCTCTCAGTGCATTAATTTAGTTGCAATAACTATGATATAGTTCACTTAACTATATATTATAATTATATTAACAAAATTTGTATGGTTGTCCCCTTATAGTTGACACCACTACAATTTTTTCTCTCAATGTAGCGAAACAATACAGTAGAATTTTATTGTTTCGCAATAAAATTCCTTTTTCATTCCCGTTTTCTCTTTTTATGCGTATAAAATAGATAAAATATCGCGCTAATGCTTTACGTATCGTGAATCTTTGATGTTTGACGTAAAATCAAAGTATTGTATGTTATTTCATTGTGTAAACATTTTCAATAGCGAGAGTTAATTTCGTCAAATAGCTTTATGAATTTTTGAAATGTATTTTTACGCGTTTACGTCGGGCATTCGAATGTACGGCATGGAAAAGCAACTTGATAAAAATGTTCTCGATTTTCTTTTTCAACTTTTTTTCGCACAAACTGCCTGATATAAATCTGCCTGAGAAGAGACGCGTGGCAGGCCAAGAATAGACCGAATACGACGGCCGACGACTGCAAATTATACGGAAGTGGGATGCTGAGTGCATCGGCGCCATTAAGCGCATTGCATCGCGCTGCATATTCTCGAGCGCGACACAAGTCGTTAAACACGCGTGACCGCGAGGACCGAACGCGGTCTTTTGACATCAGCAAGTGCTTGCCGCAAGTACTTTCTATTCGCGCGGAATTTCGGCGCTCTCTCTCTCTCTGTCGTCCCGCCGCGCCGGCAGGTGACATTCAGCAGCGTGACGTCCCGCGGTAATCAATCGATCGCCGTCGCGCCTTTTGTCTCGCGCCTGTCGCCCTTGTATTCGCAACTGCAACATATTTTCGCACCGTGAGCGAGGAGACTTCATTGTTACGGACTGATTAATGAGCATTTTCTCGCACTCGGCGCTTAATTAATATATCGCTTCCTGTTTCCAAGACAGTGAATGCTCATTTATATCGCGTTTCCGATGGCTGGATGCAATTTTCACGGCTCATTGATTCATTTCACTTAATTATAGATTGCAAATTACGTCAAATCGCGTCAAAGATGTCACGTGTAGACACGACACATGACAGGTAAATGTAACCGGTTTCACGAGATGTTCTTCTGTGCTTCTGTGCTTTTTACCTCTGTCGTGCGGGACACGTATCAGTCTGTACCTTTACGTTTTTTTTTTTTTCTTAAAACGGACGAGGCGTGATAGGTCTTGAAATAAAGTCGCGAGGCGCGAGATAAAAGCTCGCCGCAGAACTTGCGGCTGTATTATTTCGAATTGCACACCGCAGCGTGGCGTGTAAGATGACGATCTGCGGGGCATAATAATTATAGCCGGGTGTATCGGTCGTTTCCGCGGCGAGCGCTCGCTCGGTGTACGTGGTTAGTCGTCGGCTCTAAACAGCCGTGTAAGAAAGTCGTGGCCTCCTTGATAGAGGCCCTGATTAATAGCGAACGTGCGGCTTCGCTAAGCAGGCCACCCTCAAACAAACGACTTTGAAAATCGAGCCAGCGAGATTCGCGACGACGACATCGCGACNTACATATCGTAAATTAAAATGTTACTGTCAAAGTGATATTTTAGTGTACCTCATTTGGAAAATTAATTTTTTTTTTTTTTTTTTTTCGGTGAGGGCGCATTATTCGGCTCGACTCGACTCTCCAAGCTCATCGCAATTTTATATATGAATGTATTAATTATTACAACGTTCACGCGCACTTTGCAGCGTTTGCCATTTTATTTCTCATCGCAGTAAGGGTAGTACACTGAGAGAAATGTTTGGTAAAATCAATTAAAGTTTGGTTGAATAGTGATCAAATGAATTTTATAGTTATAATTATTAAATATACAGTTGTTTTGATCAAACAATTATTTTCATACAACAAATTACAAAAAGTTTTGTTAAATGTAACTAACAGGGAAACATTCCCAAGTGTGAATTTCTTATTTTAATAAAACTTTGTGTACATATAGGTACATAAATAGATGAATTTAGAAAATATCAGCTACCCAAAAACGGTTTTAAGGAGTAAACACACTTCTCTTGTATAAAGCAATTTTCGGCTTTTTTTGTTATATCTCGAAAACTATTCAAAATATTAAAAAATGCTTTATACAAAAGGTTTATCATAAAATTACCTCTATTTATTCCCGTCAATAATATTTTTTTAATAATAAAAAAAATTTTTTTTAAATTATTTTTAAAAAATATTATTGACAGGAATGAATAGAAGTAATTTTATTATAAAGATTTTGTATAAAACATTTTTTGATATCTTGAATAGTTTTTGAGATATAACAAAAAAGCTGAAAATTGCTTTACAAGAGGGGTGATTTTACCCCTTAAAACGTTTTTGAGCAGCAACTGATATTTTCTAAATTCATCTATTTATGTAACCTAAATCTATACAAAGTTTCATTAAAATCAGAAATTCACACTTGGAAATGTTTCCTTGTAAATTTTTGGTACCAGTAACTACAAAATTCATTTGATCACTATTCTACCAAACGATTTCTCTCAGTGTATCAAGGGGATTAATTCTCTACAACTTACAATTATTACACGATCATAATTATATCTAATTGTCACATTGCACGAAAACTGAAGTATGCATTCTATGTGCATTAAAAGCGCCGAAGGTCTCAATGTTAACTTCATTAGTATCGCGTTACGTCAACGGAAGTAAAACGTACGTACGTTTTGTATCGTCCACTTAAGGAGAATTCGTGGTGAATTAATTGCCCGATGCTTGCTCTCAAGTATCCGCGGCGTGTGCACGCCAGTTGCAATTTTCCGTAGTCCGATAAGAACCCGAAGGAAATTTTCGCTCGGCATCGCGATCTCCTCGTCACGAGAACGCCGCCGGCCGCGGTGCTTAAAATACGGCTCACTATCGGTTTTAACTCGCGATGCTCGTGAAAATTATCGTGAAAAAAAAGCTTCGACGAAAGATCTACCGCGCGATACGCTCGCATGCACCATCCTTTCCGATTCGGGATTGCGAGTAAATGCGAAGTTACGTCCCATAAATTATGACACGCGTTTCGCTCGCAAAATAACGCCCTTCTCCCCCGATCGCGAAAATAAATTTTTACAAGGCTTTCATGCAGTTTTCTTGTCATCGTCTCGTGCTCTATTACAACGCGACAGTTCTAAGTAATTTGCTATTCATTATAATCAAGACGAAGTATTTTATAAGTAAATTATAAAATATATAGAAATATGTAGAGAGCTTGTTACATTTTTATGTAAGTGCAATAGAGTTTCTCGTAAAACTAAAAATTGCTTTCGATATCGAAGAAAATTCTTAAGAATAGAACCTTAATAAAAAAGTCTCTAGAAGTTATGAATTTTCAATTACCTCACGATAAAAATGATGTGAATGAGACTTTAACACTTATCGTACTTTACTCTTTCAATTTAAATTTAGTATTTGCATTCAGATTCAATAAAATAATCAGTAAAATTTTAATGCTGGATGCATTAAATGGACAAGATCTATTCGCAACTCTAGATAATTCTCGTAAAAATTTGGATTATAGATTTTTCTCGTATAAAGTGAATATTATGATAATGTATGCTGCATAATGATTCGAATATTACATATTTTTTTTTCCTTGCCAAAACGCGAGAAACGACCGAATTCAGCAGCGGCGTGCTCCGCTAAACTGTTAACGGTCCGAAATGAATTTATGGCTGCGCGATGAAAAAGTCGTTGCGTATGCATTGGATATGCAAATAAATTCTACTGCGGTTCCCGCGATCCGTGCCGTATCTTTGCTCTCGGATCTTAAAAATATCGACGTCTCCGCGATTATTAACATTACAATAATTTCCCAAGCGAATTGTTATCTCACACTCGAGTCACCGCTGGTTGAAATCAACGTCACGAAAAACGACAGAAGTTCCGCTTTGGGTTCCGCATCGCAATTTTATTACAACGTCGCGAAACGATTTGTAAACATTTTATGAATAAATATGTGAGAGAACAAATTATTTTGCAGAATGCTTGGGGCATTTTTTAAATTATGTATGTAAAAAAGAAAAATTAAGAATATAAGAATAGGAATTGGAGATACGACTTTTATTCTTTTAAAATTTAAAGTCATATAATACATTATGTAGAACATGTCAGAGTATTGATTAATTATTTTTATGAGAAAGATATTCACTAAAAAAAAAGAGGTCTGTTAGATGCATAATCATTTACTAAAAGTGCTTATCTACACTGAGAAAAAAAATTTACTAAATTTTAGTAAATAATTTGCTCGTGTACTTGCAAGAAAATATTTACTTAATAAAAGAAAACCGATAGTAAAATTTAATTAATTGTCTTTTTACTAAATAAATATTTATTTACAATTAGTAAATATTTTTCTTAGAATATACTAAGCAATATTTACTAAAATTTAGTAATTTTTTTCTCAGTGTAAGCACTTGCTATTTCAATACACTAAAAAAAGAGTTTGATAGAAAAAAATGACTATCAAATTAACAATTCATTGTTTCATATATAAGCAAGAATATAAAATCTTCTTGGAAGAATTTGATAATCTTGATCAGACATAATTGCTTACGTGAAGAAACAAAATTTCTTTATGTTAGCAAATTATATCTCTTTGAGATTATAAATACTTCCAAGGAGATTTTATATTCTTGCTTATATATGAAACAGTGAATTGTTGAATTGATAGTCACTTTTTTCTGTGTAATAATAATTAAATCTAGATGATAATAATTACTAAGCTTTGATAAAATAATTTCAATAAAACGTTCGATTAATATAATCAAATATTTGGTAATATTTAGTAACCGTTTAATAATCAATTGATTACTATTCTAATATTTGGTTGCTATTAATATAATTACTAAATATTTGATTATACTAATCAAACATATAATTCAAATTACGTCACCAAAGATTGATCATTATTAAAATTAACTTTTTTTAGTGTAAACATTTGATTTTACATGATACAAAATTCTTTTGTGGTATGCAGAAGAATGTAACACGTATTCTTTTTTTTTTACGTATACTTGACGTTAATAATCTTGACAGAAAATGTGGATCCGCGCCGTAATTGCCGGGCAGCCAACGAGTACACTTTAGTTAAAGCGATGGTCGCTGAAAAAGCCGGGCACGCCAACTTCCCGCGCAAAGGGCTCAGCAGCGTTAGTATCGTTAATTATTCGCGCCGGTCCGTTGTTCTGCGACGTCCATTTCCGGTTACAAAGGAATCCCCCGTGTATTTCTTGTCTGTTCGGACCTAGTTAACTCTTTGAGGGAGCAGTCCCTTTCGTTCGACGATAATTGACGTATTGTTGTATGCCGAATGCTGCGTTAGCCTAGCGAGACTCCAACTGTAATTTGACTCTACGTTTGTGACAATTGTTAACGAAATTGGCGAATTTTGCTCGCATTTATTAATCCGTGGACGATCCTCGAGGCTTGTTGAGAAGCTATTCGTTACGTGACGCTCGTAAAATAATTCTCAACGTTTCTTTGCGTCTATTCACGTCCGTTATTCAATAACGAGTGGTAAACATCGATTACGAAGACAAGGCGCTATCGCAAAGTGCTCGGTGGCGTGGGGATTATTAAGGGCGGAGAGACGCCAGATTAAACTGACGTCTTTAAAATATCGCGGGGCCGACCTTCGCGCGTGTTTAACTCCAGTCTCGCCACGTCCGACCCATAAATCGCATTTTCCGCGGCATTTCGAGGAGCGAACGGTATCCTTCGGCCCTGATTAGAAAACTTCGCGCTCCGCCATTTCGCCCCGGCCGACGCCGTACGCCCGAGGCCATATTTGATTTGGCTTTAATGCGATTTTTCGCGGTAACAGCCGCGGCTCGTAACCATTCCCGGCAACAGCTACGCGATCCGAAGAGAGCGAAACGAATGGCGCGGCGCGGTACGGCGCGAACTCGATTATCCTGCCGTCCTTTTTCACCCGCTGACGAAGAAGCCGCTATTCTGTTAGCTTGCTCCGGTCTGAACTTCAATTAATCCTTTTAACGATAAAAGCACCTCCGATTCCAGTGCCGCGCGAGGCGGAACCGTGCACTCAAATACCGCGGAATTCACGCGAATTTCTGGTTTAATAATGACGCTCGGCGAGATCGACGGTTGTTGTAATAATTTCCATCTGTTATTACACTGAGAGAATGGCGTACGGTATTTGTGACTATAATTGCATGGTGAAATAATTATGGTTAAAAGCTCCATTTTTGTACTTGTTACTGTTAAAATGTTAGTAATAATAACCTTGTGTTTACACTTTTATCTCAATTGCGAAAAAAATTTACTAAATTATAATAATTTCAAATATCAAAATATCAAGATATATGAATGGTAAAAATGAAAGAAATATTTTTATGTAGCAAATACAATTACAATTACAGTATAAATATTTTTTAAACATTTGCTATTTACGCAATAATAGTAACTAATAGCTGTAATTTGCATGGTTGACACAACTACAAATAAATAGTTGGCATTGCAAATCACTATAAAATTATACTTAAATCATGATAATTGCAACCATATTTCTTTTCTCTCGGTGTAGAAGACATGAAACTTTGGTTTCTCAATTCAAAAGTGTAAATTTAACGGGTTATATTTAATAGGAATGGCATAAGTCGTGATAAAATCGATGTGACGTTATCCGAAGAAACGCCGTTAAAATTGACGTTCCGTGACAGCGCAATCAATCACGATCGTTCTTCCTCGGCACTATCGTGATTGCTCACGTATATCTATAGGCATTCGAATTTCTAAAAGGCTAGAAAGTCATTCACATGTTTTCACGTGTTACTATAAAACCATTTCCTTATTTTTACGGGTATGGATTAGCACAAGTTAGAAGACGTTAGAAGATATTTACTGGTTTTAATTCTCTTGGATTAGCACAAGTTAGAAGACATTTGCTGGTTTTAATTCTCTTTCTTATCTAATATCATCTAATGCCATACACTTTCGTAAAAATTTCTTTTATAATCATAAGTGCTTCGAAGAAAGAGCTCGGTATTATATTAAGGGAATATTCTGGTCTAGAAGTTTGAAATTTTTCTATTTTTTTTTGCATTTTTTAAAATTTGAAGACTTAAGAATATATCAGTACCTACATTAATATACAGAAATAAATAATGTTCTTATATGTACCTTCTCTCGAAATTAACTAATATTCCTACAATTTTGTTATTAATAAAGTACTCTATCATATTTTACACACATAATAAAAAGCAAATATCCTTTTATCACATAACTGCGATCAATGCGTGAAACTTTTTCAAAAACACAAAAAACGGGTAATTTTTTCGTGAAATTCCGACCTTTCTTTTTCACACGCTGCTGTTTTGGAAATTTCCAATATTTTTTATTCTCTGCAGTTTTTATGCTGTAACTACATTCATAAATTTTTTGTTTCGGATTAATAAGAAATATAAAATCAGGGACTACCGGACATGTATTATTTTTGAAAGCATACGTATATATTTTGTTTTACTGCTTTAAGAAATATTACGTATGAATTTTGTCACAACAAATATACATATATGTTCATCATTAGATTTAAATGCATAGACACAATTTCTGTCTGTTTATCGTCTTTCTATACAAATATTTTAGAAAAATTCAATTTTTCTAAGTGGTCCAAACCAGAATACTCTCTCAAGTTAAATAGTACGTTCAATTTGAACCGTCAGCATCTTGGTAAAATTCGATGACGATTCGATGGCAGTTTCAGTGCTTCAATTCATTCGGTTTCACGATAACGTAACTGTAGCGGCCCTCAGGTATTGCGAAAGTGTTAATAACGAGGTCACAGCGACGATGACGGTCGACGTGTAGTACTCGCGTCTTCGATATTATTCCGGCGACTTCATGAATGCGAAAGGCAGAGAGAACTTGCGCCGTGATAACGTTCAACTGACTCGACAGCGGGTTATCGCGGGGCGATATCTACGTTGGCTAGGGGGGAAAACTTGACTGTGCTCGAAGCGAGCGGACACCCTGTGGCAGCGCAATCGATCGCGTGCTCTTCCTTCGCGCGGAACTCCGCGCTCTACGCGAAGTCGCGAGATAGCGTGTGCAATCGCGATGCGTGAGAGAGCGTGCCATGTATATTGATCTCTCTCGAGGAAGTTCTTCCATTCATATACGCCGCGCGATATCGCCGCGTATATTCCGAATCAGGTGAGAGAGAGAGAGAGAGAGAGAGAGAAAGAGAGCGAGGGAGAGGAAGAGGCCCGCCCCTTCTCGACAACGATCGCGATTCTAATCTTTTTACGCCTCCCGCTCGATTTCCCGTCGTCCTTTATCGCTTCTCAGCGCCGACGAGGAAAATCCATACGCGCGGACACGGTGACACACACACATACACACACGACACGCTCTACGCCCTTCTCGCCCTCCACGTTTCCTCCCTCACACGTCTAACCCTCCAGTCAACTTTTTTTTTTGTTAATTTCTACTTTTTCTCATACACGCACCTCTCGATACAAGCAAGAGTCTTTAATGATATGACGATGACCGTGATATGACATGATACTATATGATATGATATGATAATGAGATGATTAATGTGACCATGACCATGATTTCTTACCATGATTTTTATATTTACTTATTTGTTGCACGTTGTTTGGTGCGTCTCCGTAAGCAGTATGAGGCGCTCGCAGACCCCCTGGTCGTCGACATTTCGAAAAAGTGCCCCCATCCCCTTCAAATGACGAAGAGCTTGTCGTACGAATGTCCCCGCGAGTCCCTTCGACATTCTAAATGCGACTCTTAACCCTTTCAAGCCCTTGGCCCGAAGAAGTAAGAATCGACGTCTCAATCCGTCGTCAATTGTACTGTTTTCATTTTAATTGAGGATCGAAACATTTCAATGTTACTGCTAATTAGATTAATTCATTAATTAATTTGTTCTCTACGCGCGTGTTCTAATTTTAATATGGCAAGATCCGGGCAACTGTGTGTGCCATTCCGTCAGGCTTGCCAGCGACTCACTTTTCTCACTATTACCCACTTTTAAAAAATACACTCATTTACACTTACTATTTTTTATATTTTTCACTTTTTTCACTATTTTTGGCGAATTTAGATTAAAAAATAGTTGGAAAATTATGAATTGCTATATAACATATGTGGAAATTTCACTTTTATTTAGAAAACTAATGTACAGTTTTCTAAATAAAAGTGCAATTTCCACATGTTATATAGCACACACAAGTAATTCATAATTTTCCAACTATTTTTTAATCTAAATTCACCAAAAATAGTGAAAAAAGTGAAAAATATCAAAAATAGTAAGTATAAGTGAGTGTATTTTTAAAAGGTGAATAATAGTGAGAAAAGTGAGTCGCTGGCAAGCCTGTATTCCGTGATTGAACCTTTGCGTAACATTTGTTGATAATCCCTGATCAATTTTCTAAAAAAAAATTTATTTGATTTTCTTTCGGTCATTTTATTCAAGAAGTTTTTGCTTCTAGACATTCACGCGCGAGTCCATAAAGTTTTGTCTTGAAACTCCGAAATAATGAAGTGCCGGATTACAGGATACGAATAAATGAATGGATAGCTATTCATTTCAGCTTTTGCGATAGCGGAATAACGAGAGGAGCGCGAGATCGACGGGAAATAACAAAAAATGGAATATCCACGGGGTCTTCTGTCGCTCCGTTGCGTCTCGAGGGAGCCTCGGGAATTAATTAGCGTGTCTCGCGCGCGATACATAACGGTACGGAGAGGGAGATCCACCATTGTGCGTCAAAGAAATAAATAGGGCCGGCTCCGTGGAGCAACGCGGGGCTGAGGGTGATGAAAGGGTTCAAAGAGAAAGAGAGGAGCACAAAGAAGCTGGCCGGTGTGTTGCTCGCGGCGAAACGGAAGAATCGAGCTTTCCGCGTCTTCCGTCTAGTCCTCAATGAGACCGGGATCGATCCCACCCTTGTTCCGTGAAACGATGCGCGCCTTCGAAAATCCATTTGAAGATCGGAAAAAAAAAAGAAACCGAATGGTCAAGAAGTGTATCTCGCGTTACGATTCGCAGTTAAACGTTACAATCTCGACGCGAATTTTTTCGCTGCTTTCAAAAACAATTCTCGAATTTTTTTGGTCAACGTAATACACCGTAGTAAGACATAAATTCGACGGAAACGCGCGCGCGCGCGTGTCTACCGCGTCAAACGAAATGAAATTGTCGTGGTGCGAGACGGGGAGCTGCTTTTTTTTTATTTT
>QKQZ01010377.1:0-12461 GCA_003595255.1 Solenopsis fugax | reverse complement strand
TTTAATTCTTCGTGGATAGATAATTTAATATATTTTTTAACTAAAATAAGTTTAAAGTTAATGACTTATAAAATTAATTTAGTTACGTTAAAAATTACATAAACAAAAAACTAACTTGAAAGTTACATTGAGATCAAATTAATCAAAAATTAATTTTGAAAAGCATTATTCATATTAAATTAGAATTCGTAATTTTTCGAAGTTAAATTACTTAAAATAATTATAATATAGATCATTAAACAAATTTAATTAATATTTTATTTATAATTAAATTTATATAACGAAGAAATATTGATTTTTATGTAACAATTTTTTCTTTTCTAATTTTTTCTTTTACATAAATTCTAAAAAATTAGGAAAGATTAGGAAGAGAAAGTTAATTAATTAAAGTTTATATGTTTCAAGAGTAATTAGTTAAAGCTAAAAATTAAATCATTAAAAATTAACCAAGTTAAGTCAAAAGTTAACAACTTTATCATTTAACTTTTTAACTAGTTATTTCTCAACTCTGTTCTTATTTTATCATGATATGCAATAATTTGTTAAACAATAAAATTAAAAATTCACATATTTATGTATCTAAAGACAGACATTCTTTGTCTGCCCTCTTGTAAAAAAATAATGTATCGTAGAATTGGTAACAGGGTTTGCAGGAATTCCTGCTTTTCGGCACGCAAACGTTGAACGACACGCGAGATATCGTTTCTTTTTTCGAAGACAGAGAAAGGAAATTTCGGGATCGGGGCGAGCACCATTTCACTTTTGATAGTCCTCGCATTCGGATGCGATTATTAGTAAAAGTATTGTGCCTCGTGCGGGTAGAAAAATTGAGGACGTCACGCACGACCCGCGTAGGACTCGGCTTGACACGCGGGAGAGACAAGTGAAAGTCCTTGGCGGTTCTCTCTTCACTCTATTAGCGACCTCCGCTCCGCGTAGACGAAGCGCACGTTGTTAATTAAACGGACGAGATAGTCGATTTCTTCACGGATTTGAATTGCGCATCGAGTACTACTTTCGCGATTTAATTAGGTTTCTTTTCTTTAAACGCAATTATTAAACGCGTTAATCACGCCAATGGGGATATTGTCTGTACGCTTTGTTATTGCGCGTACGTATGATTTATTTGTTCGACTTTTATTTGTCCTGTCACATTATTTCTAATTCCCGCGATTTATGCAATACGTTCTCATACATTATAAATGTAAACGTGCATCTCGTATCCCGCGCGTAGATAAAAATCAATATACAGTACATAATGTACATCCAGAGAAAAGTTATGCTTAAATTGATGAAATCGTTTCCTTTAATTTGGTTTTTTTAAGTTGAAGTGAAAATATCTTTGAGAAAAATAAAAATTTATTTGATTTCAAGAAATAATGTTATTAGCCTTTTAAAATTATTTGTTTAATTTAAACAAATTATTTTTTAATTTAAAGAAAGAGTACTGACAGAAATGTAAGAAATAATGTAGTTGTTCTGGTTTTAAAAATATATTTCTTTCACTTAAAAAAAAATTTGCTTTGCACATTCATACTATTTATTTAATTCTAATAAAAAGAATAATCAAACAATTTCTTCAAATCAAAGAAACTTTTCTTTAACTGTATATAGAAGTGCACAAATTTCTTTTATTCAAACAAATTTTTTTACTTGAAGAAACTTTTCTCTGGGTGTATAGAATAACGTTGATACAAAACGAAATTTTATTCTGCAGATATTTAAATCTTACGGTTCTAAGTTAGATCCAAGTTTATGTTAATGCATAAAAGTCGCTGTAATGAATATCGGAACCTTCAAAATTTTTGCGATTTTTAGTAAATGGGAATATTTTTTTACTTTGAAAGACCGGGCAGAGAGATATTTCTGTATTTTATTATAAGGATCGAGGGATTTCTGTTAGACGCGATCAAGATAGGGACGATCGATATGCGTTTTAACTAAGCCTTATTCTCCATGTGTGGCCGGTGTAATCTTCCGATTTGTATTCCCGTCTCACTGAAAGAAATCATTACGAATATCCGCTGTACGAAAGTGTCTATTGAACTCCATTGGGAACGTCTTTATGGTTCAGTTTGAAGAAACTTTATGAATCAGTTTGACGAACATACAAACCGGATCCTCGATATATCGGACCACCACAAGTCTTTTCATTCATAAAGAGCTCGGATAGAGAATCGCAAAATCTTTTCCCCACGATTTTGATGAAATAAAAATAATCTTCACGTTTCTTATTTCCGCAAGTGTACTAATCTGGGGATTGAAATTATCGTTTTCAAAACTACATCTGTGTAATATTTTATCGTAAAATATAACAAAATCTTTTATTTTTAATCATTTTTAATGATGCTTATGAAGTTACGAGATTTTACAAGAAACATTTCTTGTCTACAATAAAAGTTTCAATAAAGTGAAGATTATATTTGCTTGTTCTGCAAATGTTGCAAGCGAGCTTTATCAAGATCGAAAGGAGAAGAAATTTGTGAATATTGCTTGTCTTCCCGCTCGACAAATCTCTCTCTCTCTCTCTCTCTCTCTCTCTCTCTTTCGCTGATAAAAAGAAAAAAATGTGGACTCTGTTCTTGGAATCGTACGAGATCATCTCACGAAAATTGTAGACGCGACATGTGATAGCGTTTCACTCGGCGCGATTATCGTCTCTTGTGTGCTCCGGTCTCCCTTGCCGCGATTACCGCGGGTACTCCCCCGGCAATTTTGTACCAAGGTCGATTTAACTTTGAGAGATTGTGCTCGCTTGCACTTTGGCTGCCAAGGCGTCTTATCTGTGCCTACAGACAGGCCGACAGGCTCGTTCTTTGCGATGTCGCTCGCTGTTCTCGCGCGAGAGGTCGACGACGGTTAACACGACTGACGGCGATTAGCATCGCTCTCGCGTATGTATGACGTTGCTGTATCGCGCCATTATCCCATTTTTCAATGTATCGCGCCCTCATGGCTTCGTCCCTCTTCGTCATCGTCATCGCCCGATTACACTAGCGTGAAAATAGCAAGAAACTTATTTGAAATTTATTTCTAGATACTTTGTACGAGGTATGGATTTTTGTGTCAATGAGTAAAACTTAAGGAATTTTGGGAGAGTATGAAATTTTCGATTTAATATATTCAGATTCTGACCGACTTTATTCAGTCGGATCCAGATTTAAATTTGTGGGTGTTTTAGAAGAGAATAAATTAAACGGAATACATTTGCATGCTAAATGAAATTTTAACGCGTCTTTTGAATAAATAATAACAATAACAACAACAATAAAGTAATATTAAGTTCAAGTTAGTTGTTTACATGATCAATTACAATAAGAGAAAAAAATTTCTAAATTTTAATAAATATTCTAGTACTAATGAAACATTTACTTATGGTACATAAATATTTACTTTATAAGAAAACAATGATACTTAAATTAAATTAGTGTTTTTTGTACTAAATAAATATATATTTACATTTAGTATAATAAATATTTCATTAGTACTACTTGAATAAATATTTATTAAAATTGGGTAATTTTGGCCCCTCAGTGTAGTATCTATGCAATATTAAATGTCTTAAAAGTGCCACGTATATGACACATATATTAATTAGAAAAATCTTAAGAGACAATTACTGGTATTCTGCATCTATCCAAGTGAAATCAATCCAAGAAAACAATGATACTTAAATTAAATTAGTGTTTTTTGTACTAAATAAATATATATTTACATTTAGTATAATAAATATTTCATTAGTACTACTTGAATAAATATTTATTAAAATTGGGTAATTTTGGCCCCTCAGTGGAGTATCTATACAATATTAAATGTCTTAAAAGTGCCACGTACATGACACATATATTAATTAGAAAAATCTTAAGAGACAATTACTGGTATTCTGCATCTATCCAAGTGAAATCTGTCTTTAGTTTCTTATCTATTTTTGGATTCAATAATTTCTCAGATATGATTATCGAATTTATGAAACGCACGTATGAGAAATAAATACGTAAAGAACTTTTATACTGCATTTCGTTAAAAGATCTATTCATCTTTTTACGCAAATAAAGCTCTGATTTCTAGTAAGAAAAATGGGAGCGATAAAAAATATTCTTTAAGATATGAAGCTTTATTTTCTTTTAATTTTAAAACGTAAATGTATGCACGTGACGTGGACATTTTTATAATGTCGATGAAAAGTATTTCAATCCTTGCGTCACGAAACGAAATTTGTAACGGTCGCACCTATTAGCGTGTGTCAACGTATCAATTACAGCGACAGTGAGCTCGAGTGCGCTCGGTTCACCGATTCGATCCCCGGATCTCAACCGTGTTTAATACGTTCCGCGACCATTAATATTGTTTCAAAACACAGCGGGTCCGGCCCGGTGTTGTGCCTCACGTGAGTGCGAACTGGTTTCGTTGTCGCCCGCGGCCCGACCGGACCATGACACTGACATCCTTCAAGGTCCCCCGCGCGTTTCGCGTTTGCCCCCACGGGTTCCATCGCCGGACCGTGACATTGACTTCGAGATGGAAACCTCGTGAATATGGTAATATCGGGGCTACGCACATCCGCGGCCCGCGCTGCCCCACACTGATGGCGGCGACGTTGGTGGTGGTGCCGGACTGGTTGGTAATGCCGGTCAAGCGGTTATCGTTATATCCTCCTCGTTCCGTTCTCCTATCCGCGTGTCTCGCCACCGGACGTTGCCGTCTTTTTCGCCGGCCGGCCGGCTCCTCGCGCGTGATTTCGTAATCCAGATAGATCTTTATTAAAGTCTCGTGAGGATAAAAAGAAGCCTACGTACTTAAATGTCTAATGCGAGATTACGTGCAGATGGAATATCCGACAGAGATTCGAAGTTAAGGTTTCCTCTAGCAGCCACTTAGGCAATAATCGAGGTATCGAGATATTAATAAAAAAAATTGAGATTCTTTTTACGTGCCTATTGCACACAGATCTCGCTGATGGAATTTACGTGAAAGTTCTCGGCTGAGCACAAAGGAAGAGGATAATTACGCGTTCTCTCCTCTCTTTCTCTCTTTCGTTAATTATTATCAATGCATCGAGTTACTCGCATTGCGGACCTATTGCCTCGCTGTAACACACGTTAACATACGTGTCCCGCGTGCACTTTCACGATAATACCCAGTGTTACATTCTGCGCAGAATACTAGTTGGCCGGTGCACGCGACGCAATGCACGAAAGAGTCATTTCTTTCGCGGAACATTCCTACTGGTACAGCGCGGTTTAAACCCTCGGTACACACCTGTAAACATTGTCGATGAACTCTGGCCGCGACGCATCCAGAAATGCATCTGTATATGCGGAGTAAAACTCACGTTACAACGCCCCAAGTTTACATTGTTAGAAATTTCTTAATGACTTTTAATTGACTTTTAATTGATGTAAAGGAAGCTTGGTTCAAGCCCGTAAATGAAAAGTAATGAATGAAAAGTAATGCAGTATATGAATATTCATTTACTAATGTCTTAAATTTCATTAACGTTTGTATTACTTATTTGTATTATTTCATTTACGTTTGTATTAAAAGTATATTAAATTTCAGTACACTTAAAAAATTAATTAAGAAAAAATTAAGAAAAAATTAATTGAGAAAAAAATTAATATTAAATCAACAATTCATTGTTTCATATATAAGCAAGAATATAAAATCTTCTTGGAAGAATTTATAATCTTAAACAGACATAATTTGCTTACATGGAGAAAATGTTTCTCTTCACGTAAGCAATTTATGTCTGACTAAAATTATTAAATTCTTCCAAGAAGATTTTATATTCTTGCTTATATATGAAACAATGAATTGTTGATTTCATACTTATTTTTTTCTGTGTATATATTTTAATTCACTTAAATTTAATTTCATTAACATGTATATTAAAAATCATTTCAGTTACGTGTGATTTAAATATTCATTTACCATTGTATATTAAAATTTCATGAAATTTCATGACGTTTTTAACAGTGTACGTTACTTGCGGAATCCGACAGAACGATTTTGCTCAGAAGCATTTGACGATCTTTCAAACTCACTGTGCACTGAAAGAACGATTTTGTTGAAAATACAGATATGAAAATAATTATGTTGCTGTGTAATTATTTTAATGATTCAATATAATTATTTTCAATAAAATCTTGCCAGTTTCTTTCAGTGTAGACGCCTAATATCGAACGCAATTTCTAAATAAGATCGATTTTTATTTAAGTTCCATTACCAATGTTTGAAAGGAATACAAATATCGCATTTCCGATGATTTCAGAACGACAATTAAATTCTCTAGTTTCTTATAATAAAGCTCATGAAATTATATTGACTGACGAACTGTGAATGCGCATAAAATTGAATTTTTTGAAAACAGGCCTAGGTAAATGTTTTTTTTTTTTTTTCGAGATCTAGCCTCTTGGGAAAAATTCCGCCCGCATCCATAGGCTTGAAGTTTGTAGGGTTGCAAATATGCATGTGCACGTATGCCCGCTCCACCTTTGACCCGCGAGCGATGTCGGGCCGTGTCTTACGCGACCGGACACACCGGCGCTCAGTTTCGCACCGTAATTCGCGGTGCGGCTCGTGGCCGCGCGGTGGAAACGGATGGCCGCTCCTAGAAAATAAGCGACGTTGGTACATGAGAGCTCGTTACGGTACGAGAGAGAAGGAAAGAGAGAGGGGTACCGCGCTAGAGAGGAATAAGGAACTGCCGCGAGCGAGCGAGCGAACGATCGCGCTCTCTCGCCCTCACTTGATCCCGCATTTAGATTTATTGGCCTTCGGAAAACTAATGGTAAATCACTCGAGACGCACGAGGCTGCATGCCGAGATTGGGAGGAAAAGCGTAGTAGGATAGGTGCATCTATTTGCGGACGACTTGTGTGGAAAGAACCGTCGCGTCTTTTCTCGCAATTATTATCTCTATAATATTATTTAATATTGAATAATATTCCTGAAATGTTAATAAAAATGATTATATGTCCACTCCTGATAATATTATATGAATATTACGTGAAGAAGTAAATAATATATTATTGACTTCAATATTTTAAATTATCGGGAATATTATAACTTTCAAATTAATAATTATAAAATTTATAAATATTTTATGCATAATAAGTCACATTACTTTTGACCACAATAATATTCGTAGAGCATTTTCATAGTATTCCCGGATATTGAAGTGATGTACCACGAATATTATGTAAAAACGGACATGTAACATTAACATGATATTCCTATAATATTAAAATAATATTTAAAACATTGAATAATATTCTTGGAATATTATTTTGATTTTTAATAATATTTGTGTAATATTCTAGGAATATTGTGTGTTTATAGGGATTCTTGCAACCGCAACGAAAAAGAAAAAGTTTAGTAATAATAATTAAGCTTTGGTGAAATAATTTGAAATAAATTTTTAATTAATATAACCAAATATTTAGTAATATTTATTAATTAGATTAATAACAAACAAACATAATAGTAACTAATCGGTTATTAAATGGTTATTAAATGGTCACTAAATATTTGGTCATGTTAACTGAATATTTAATTGAAACTATTTTACCAAAGCTTGATAACTATTACCTAAACTTGATTATTACTATTAAACTCTCTTTTCAGTGCGCACACATGCAATATTACATAAGTAGTTTCCAAAAACCTGCAACTCGATAGACTTGACACTGCTAGATTTCATGTGCACGATTACTATGCAGTTATAAAACTGTTACTTGTTAGAATTAGTAATTATTTGTTGATGATTACCGTCATTTTAACAATTTTCTTACATTATTAATTTTAAATAACACAGCCACCGTATGAGAAAGAGGGCTTATTATAGTAGATCTTATTATATAATATAATTGAGAGAGACGTTATACGCGGTATTCAATTTATCAATAGAGCGACATTTCCATAAGTGGAGGGCGGCACGTAGTTTAGATAGTAAAGACTCTTATTACGCGTATCCAATCGCGCATATCACCTCGGAGCAACCGGAAGTGCACGGGCGAACACAATAAACGAAATATACCGCTGTATATCCGCGACTTTATGTGATCGTATTGTATCAGACGAGAAAACTTTCTAATTACACGTCCGCGAGGAGAAGATACTAATTATGGCGACGGAAATACGACTTAGGATCGCCGCGGCGAGGGTTAGAAAATCGATAAGCGGTAAGGAACGAGCGTGTTGGGCTCTCGCTCGTGGGATTTATCGGCGATTAGAGAACTAGCGTTGGCACGCTCGGGGAGAGGAGCCCGACAAGTGAGAGAGACAGGGAGAGAAGGGCTCGCACGAGGAAGGGCTCGGAAAAGCAACGCTCGGCGCTCTCGGACTTTTGTTGCACGGTCGCTAGGTACGGATAATTAAGGATAATGGAGACGCCCGAGGGAAGACGGGAATAGATGAGGCATTTCCAGATGATGGAATATTATGAATAGCACCTTACCGGATACTGCATGCACGTACACATAATCGGCAAACTGGTTCCAAGTCTTGCAGCATTTTCTATTCCGCGTTCGCTGAAAAGCGTCCGGCATTTGTCCCGGCATGAATACTTTGATAAATATCGAATTGAACTCGCAACGGGGGAGCTATCTGTGCTTTGATTAAAATATTATCGGCTACAACCTTATCAATTTCATCGTTCTAAATTTATTTCGTATTATCCAATTTCAAGGTTTTCATCTTTAATTGCCAACACTGAGAGAAAAAATTGTAGTGGTGGCAACTATAAGGGGGCAACCATTTAAATTTTGTTAATAGAATTGTAATATGTACACTGAGAGAAAAAATTACTATATTTTAATAAATATTTGTTTGAATACTTGCAAAGAAATAATTTGTTAAATGTAAATAAATATTTGTTTAGTACAAGAAACACTAATTTAATTTAACTATCTTTTTTTTATTGAATAAATATTTATGTACCATAAGTAAATATTTCATTGCAAGTATTCAAATAAATTTTTTTCTCAGTGTAGTTAAGTGATCTATGTTATAGTTATTGCAACTAAGTTAATGGTTAAGAGAACTAATAAAAAATAGTTGTAATATACTGTATAACATAGTAATTTCAACTATTTGCTATTAGTTCTCTTAACCATTAACTTAGTTGCAATAACTATAATATAGTTCATTTAACTACATATTATAATTCTATTAACAAAATTTGTATGGTCCCCTTATAGTTGCCATCGCTACAATTTTTTCTCTCAGTGAAAGCTCATTTTAATGATAGATTGCGCGTACAATAAATTCCATGTCAATTAAGACACCTGCTAAAATGAAGATTGGGGGCCTATTTTGAACGCCTATTACTTCCTTACGGTATGTTTGTTATTATCATAATTTATTTGATGACTTCACTTCTTTTATTAATTGCTTTTGCCACTCGCGCGTCGAGTCTTTATTGTCCGTGGAAAATTTCCTCTACGTGCCAAATGTCCCAACTATCTAACTATTTACGATCGATTCTATGAACGTTCTCACGGGTGATTTTGCGCGCGGAGCCATAAAATGTTCGCGCGTCTTCGAATGCGAAATTTCGCGGCGGTGAGTAGCACACGTTTACTTCTCACGCAAATCATCGTCGGCATTAATCACCCGGGCTTTCGTGGCATGTGAGCGCAGCATTGTAAATAAACGTATATGACGATAATTTACGCCGCGCGGTGGGCAATCAATGCGCGTGCAGAGCAAATCCGTATAACGCCAAATGGATTTACCCTAATCGCTCTCCGCGTTTCGGGGAAGGGGGGGGATAGATACAAATTGCGGTGTCTTGCGAGACGCGGGGTCGCTTGTTACACCACGTGCTCATTACCCATAATATTGCCGACTTATTACTCATACCGAGTCAAACGATGCGCGCGGGGCCCGATGTACATAATTGCGAGGGCGAGTCGAAAACCGAAGGTACTTTCGCAATCTCTTGCGCTATAGGTTGTCAACGTTCGCTTCTTCGCTAATAGAATGGCAAATTGCTGCGCGGCCCTTCACATTTCGACCCGTGTTTGCGGTTTGACCAGGCTCCCCTTATTCCGCTTCCGCATTGTTCAGCTACGTACGATCGTCGCACACTGAGAGAAATCGTTTGGCAGTATAGTGATCAAATGAATTTTATAGTTACTGGTACCAAAAACTTTGTTACATTTAACAAAAGTTTTTGTAATTTGTTGTATGAAAATAATTATTTGATTAAAGCTACAAATTGTTTGGTCAAAACAACTATATATTTAGTAATTATCACTATAAAATTCATTTGATCACTAATCAACCAAACTTTGGTTGATTTTACAAAACATTTCTCTCAATGCATACAGTGCAAATCTTCTTTCAAATATTTCATTAAATATAGCGACGACCTTGCCGCTAATGGCGGAAACTTTTGAGTATGACGAATTACGTTAACAGGAAGTCGCACCCGTGTCTGCATCCGGTATACGCGACTTTCAGGCTTGAATCACGGGGGTTCCAAGGACCGACGTCTTTTCATCGCGTTCTACGTTGCGCGTAGTTCGTACATGAATTATCCGGTATTGAATTTATCGGTTATATAATTTGAGATCAGTCATGGATAGTTAATTAATGCTTACCGCCGCTCGATAGCTATCGTCTACGTGTCCTAAGTGCGAACGGCGGACGTCATTACGACATGATAGTCCGATCGATATCCGGAAATGCTTTCTTGAAATTAGGCGTTGATCATTTGCTGCTATCGATCGGTACAATGATGTAAGTACTGATACAGATCTTTTTTGCAAAATTTCTTGCAAACCTTGTAAGTATAGTTATCCAAGCTGCCTTTTTCTGAATTTTAATCATTGCTACAGTGAAGAAAAGAGTTTGATAATAATAATCAAGCTTTGGTGAAATAATTTCAATTAAATGCTTGATTAATGCTTGTAACTAAATATTTTTACCCCTGGCTGAGGTGATATTTTTCGCAATAAATTCTTTACAGTTTTTTCAGGGGGATAAGGGGTCTAATATCAAGATGCAAGTTAGCATCGTTAATTATTAAATTATTTCTAATTTAATTAATGTGATATTACCTGTTCATGTTCAACTTATAGCTGCGTTATGACCTGAAAATTAATTCGGCGCGTAGTCGGTTGAATTTGAAAAAAGGTATATAAAAATCACACAAGTAAAATTTATAAAAAGCACTAAGATCCAGCTTGACCGTACAAGGCGTTCTTATTTCAATTTGTATGTAAATATTTTTAGTTATTTTTATGTTGAGGGAAAAATTATTAAATTTTTATAAATATTTATTCGATCAGTGTACTAATGAAATATTTACTAAATATAAATATATATTACAAGATCCACTAATTTAATTTAAGTATTATTTTTTTATAGAGTAAATATTTCATTAGTACTATTCGAATAAATATTTATTAAATGTTAGGAATTTTTTTCTCTCAATGTAGTAATAACCTTTTAAACATGGCAATAGTCGGTTACTAGACGGTTAGTAAACGATTACTGTTTAGTAATATTTAGCAATCTAATTATATTAATTATATTAACTGGATATTTAATTGAAACTATTTCATTAAAGTTTAGTAACCATCGTCTAGGCTTAATTATTATTACCAAACTCTTTTTTTAATGTATACATCGATATTATAGTATGATATAATAATAATTACAGTGTAATAATAATAATGATATAATAATTATCGTATTACACGATTATTATTATAGTAATGTGACACGCGCGCGCGCTTTTGGGTTAATTGCTCTAAAGATTTATCTCTGAGAATTTATTATACTGACTTTGAGCGGAAGAAATTATCGAGTGAGGATTACCGTGGTTAATAGCTTTCATTTCGCAAGAGAACGACTTTACATGATCCTTCACACACGCCGCCGCCGTTAATCCAATTTCTGGTGACCTCATCTCTTAAAGCGCGTCCTGGATGGGAAAAGGAAGTGGCACCCATATCCGGCAAAAACTGCTTTCATCGTCCACAATTCAGCCGAAAGCGTGCCTCCCCCCTGGTTCATTGTGTCGTCGTCCCCGTTTCGAGAAACCCACTCTTTCTTTCAACGTCACTTCGACTCCCTCAAGATAACAGTGAATCTCTTGACTCGTCAAAGCGAACGGCGCGTCGCATCGGCACTTCTGTTCTAACTAGTTGCAACAATACCGCGTCGTCGCGGATTACGTAACCAAAGTATAGTATAAGCTTGAGATATGTAAATTCTTCTTTACAAACGCGACGAAAACGAGGGCGAGGACGAGTCTTGATGACACGTTTCGCTTCTCGACATGAAAGACTTCAAACCTTTCGCGCGTAATGGGTCTGTCTTGTAAAAAATAATAAATCAGCAAACATTTTACTAGTTGCGCGTACATTCACGAGGAATTCAAGTTGCGACAAACGATTACGATTTCTTAAAGAAAAATATTTGTGCGCAAAATTGAAGATTTAAGTATA
>QKQZ01010375.1:0-43283 GCA_003595255.1 Solenopsis fugax | reverse complement strand
AAGGCTTTTCTTATTTCAAATTGTATGTACTACATTAATCGGTCGAATATCTCCAATTTTAAAAATTATATTCATATCATTCTCAAAATGAATGTTTCAATCGCTACTCTGGATTAAAACTGTGTTTACGTACACAGCTATCGATTTATAATTCTCGTATTTTCCGGACTTTTAATTATCGGAAAATTACTAGGAAGCAGAGACAGTAACGGATGGGATAATATAGTGTAGTTATGTCAAGTATAACCCAGTTACGAGCGCGGTGGGCAAGGCCATGTCTCTTTGCATGTAACCAATGATTAAGATTCATTTATTTGGACCAAGGGGAGAAGCCAGTTAGCCGAAACGCCCCGCGAACCGAAATGATTTATTCACCGCCGTGTTTCTTAATGTCTTCAAGCCCTGGTGTTAAGGGACTTCCTTAAACGACATCATCTGCGCTCTTAAATCGCAGGCACCCGCTCCGATCGCCGCTTGATGAAGATTTATTGGAACTCTCGTCCCCGTTTTCCCCCTCCCCTTTCTATCGCAATCTAAAACCTGAAATATTACGTATTTAAACAAAAAATTCCGCGTACTCGTTTTCTGTCGAGCAATAAAATTTCTCGAAGAATCCTCTTTATGATCAAAATCGATTTGACATTTTGCAATTGGTTTGCGTTCCGCGATTCTGCTTGGATCGTGTAACGCGCACATACATACGCGCGTGTTGCTTACGCGGCTTATGTACGTTGCAAGCTTACATACATACACACGAAGATCGTAACGTGTGCATAAACTGCGCAGTGTGCAGCGACTGCAGGCACGCCCTTCTCCCATCTGGTAGAGGCACGATACGTCGCGTGGTTCGCCTACGTACTGAGCGTTGCCAATTCCGCGGACGGTCCTCGGCGATATATATATATATATATATATATGATAACGGGTCGTTCGCTGCATGCGATAATTTGATTGGAAGAACTTTGTACGACGAACTCGCGTTAATTTTCGTAAACTGATATAACGAGGCTCTGAACGCGCGTGCTTTTTATCATGCTTTTCCATTTTATAAAAATTAAATATTCCTTTTTGTTTATAATGGCTCCTAAATCACACTTAAGTTTGGGAAATTCGATTTTACTTGTAATAACATCGAAGGATGACATAATGATAATTTACTAGGTTTCAGAAACTGCGAATGGAGCTCTATTATTACACTGAGAAAAAATATTTGTTGGAAAACTAAAATACTTAGTCCGACACGTTCAACTAAACATTGAATCGATTCAACTATTATTTAGTTGTAAGACAAAGATACACTTTATTCATGTCAACTATTAATATTTTTTAAACAAGAATTAACTAAACTCAATATTTAGTTGAACGTATCGGACTAAATAATTAAAAAAAAATTTTTTTCAGTGTATTCATTTCAGATTTAATTATCCGAATATTTTACTTATAAATATTTATGTCAAAATGTACGAAGTTTTTAGATTATTATGCAAATCGTAGTCCATAGCACTGGTGTTTTTTTTATATTATAAAAGTAAATTATCTCGCGTATGATTTTTAATTGGCAACTATATGACGGCGCTGAGATTTCCGATAAGCTGTTAGCGCTGTTCGATAAATCGTCTGAGATCATAAATCACGTCACGCCCCGAAGATATCACGAATTTTTTTTTTTTTTTGCTACTGGCGACGTTGCGGTATCAAAGCTTGTGTCGCGTCGCGACGCGCAACGATCGATTTCGGTGACGCGGACAATAGCGAGGTGCACGCGCTTACGCGATATCGCGGTGCATGTGGAAGGGGCGTACCTAACGTAGCGTTATCGCTTTGAGGTCAACGCAATCGCTGATAGGCAACCGGCGACGAATTGTCGTTGCGCTAGCTGTTGCATTCAAAGACCTTAAAGACGACGTGTTTGTATATAACGAACGTTCGACGAACGTGAATATGCCACGCTTACATTATTCTTTTCACGTGAATTACAATTTTTTTAATTGAATAAATTACACAGAAAACAATTAGCATCAAATCAACAATCTCATATGTAAGAGTATAAAATTTTCCTGAAAGAATTTGATAATCTTAAATAGACATAACTTGCTTGCATGAAGAAATTAAATTTCATCAAGATTTTATACTCTTGCTTATATATGAGACAATGATTGTTGATTTGACACTAATTTTTTGTCTGTGTAAGTGAAATAAATATTATAGATTAATCTATAAGTGAATTAAAATAATAAAAATGATGAAATAAAAGAATTATTTTTTACTTTGGAAGGATCTTCACAAATATGTGCTATAATTTCCTTTCGTTGTTTTGATTGATTAATATACGGGGAACAAACTTTATGCGAATATAAGATGATTCATGCAGTGTTGCGATTATGCAACTCGTTTGTCATTTACCTGTTTATGCCCTCTTAAGCATCGACATAGTTTCTTTAAGAAAATCTAACTCTGACCCTGTCTCCTCGTTTATACTCATGCAATCTGATAGATGCGGTACGCGTGCCTGCGTGCGATAGCCTTCACCTCGTTTTAACAGGCGGTTTCCGCGGCTGTTATTGTTCGATGAGCTTAAAAACCGATTCAAGTTCTGCCGTCTTATAACCGTGAGACTTCGAAGTTTCCTTATCGCATAAGCAATTATGAGATACTTATTTAACGGAAAGCATGCATTTGCAAATAATTAGTCTTTAAAATAAGGAAAAATAACGCGCTGAATGTTATTGGGATTTTAACTCGTGTCCAATATGGTCGCCTCAATAAGGATATTCCACATCAATGTTCACACTACACACTCAAATATGAGTATGTAGTGTGAACATTGACGTGGAATATCCTTATTGAGGCGGCCATAGTTAAAATCCCAATACGCAAGAAACAAAAACCATCGACAAAAATAAATTTAAAATGAAAACTAAAGTTTCGACCTTTAATTATTTTAGTAATTAGCGCGGCTCTTAAGCTCATTATTTTTCCTAATTTTGAATTGTTATTTACATGAGCCCTAACTTTATGTATTTGTTTTTAATTTTTTAATTAGTCTCTATTCATGAAACTATGGAAAAAGTCTGTACTTACGGAAAGAATGTTTATTGAAAGAAAACGGAAATTTATTTTTATATGTGCATTTTGGAGCATTTTTTTATGTCGTTCACGTTCTGGGAATCGAGCAACTTACTCTGCAAACTCTGTGTTTCCCGTGGGATCGTTTTATGTACCCGCGAATGCAGAGTCGAAACTTTGTTCGGAACGACGAACTCCACGCATTTCACACGCAGGGAATAACCGAGCCGAAATATCAGACACAATGTAGAGTGCGGTTATGTACGATTGTGGTTTCCTATCGGTCCGTATTTGTTGCATCGCGGTTAAAACGGGGTTTACTCAACGAAAATACTCGATATTTCTCATCCATCGATCTTTTGTGAATCATCGTGCATAATTACGATGACTTTAGTGAAAATATAGTATATATTTCTTCACTTTTTTCTCTCTAAATTTTTTTTATTTCTTGATATGTTAATTAAGAGATTAAAATTGATGAATATAAATTATTTTTCTTTATTTAGCATTTTTTCCTTAAAAACTTGTATTGAACAAAATTTATTTCAGAAAGAAATATGAAGAATTTTTTTAATCTTATAAAAATATGTTGATTTTTAAAATTGTACTGTTATCGAAATTGTTACGTAATCTTTCAAGAAGAGATAAAAGTGAAATGTGATAAAAATGCAACAATTAAGCTTTAAACACATTATATTTGGCGCCAACCGTAAACGCAGCATAGGAGTCTGGGAAACCCATGCAACTTTGAGAAGCCATAACTTTGGTCTCAATCAATATTTTTAAATAAACTTCTTTTTAAATGAAAGTTCAGAGTCTCAGAAATGTGACTGTACAAACGGCATTGCCAAAAAATTGTGAAGTTATTAAGGGAAAACCATTGAGCGAAAATAAAGATTTGTAAAAAATCCATTTTAATTAAATCATATCTTCACAATAAAAAACTTTTAAGGACTTTATAGTACAGCGTTTTAAAGCTAAAGAATGATGCTTTTAAGAAAAAATTGTGGCACTATCACTCCTCTTAAAATTGTATAACAAGGAAAATATCATGACAAAAAAAGCTTTACTTCTGTGCCATTTAAATTCTAGTTGAGCAATGAAACTAGTGGAGACCTTTAATTTTCCCCTCTTCCCCTCCTCCCTAACTCAAACCTTTCTCATTCCGTCTTCACACAGCAACCGATCGAAAGAATTTCCTACGGAGCCTCCCAGACTCCATATTATGTTTAAGGATGAAGATTTTTGAGTAATACAATAATTCGAATGTTCTTTTTCTGAATTATATAATTTGTGGTCGGAACGAAATTAAGAGCCGCGAATCTCGTTGCGTCTTTCGATATACAACGCCGGGACGCACGATCGGTTCCGCCGATTTTTTTTTTTTTATCGCGCAACACACACGTCCGGAAGCTCCACCCTGCTCGCTACACGCGGTTTATAACATGCGCAACCGACCGTCTGGATTCAATCTCGATCGTCGTGCGGTTGCAGGGGCGGTCGAATAATTACGATAATCGCTGGCTTTGCGCTCTTTCTCACGGAGAGGAAGATCCCGCGAAATGAAGCACGGGAGAGCATCGAACGAAGAGTCGAGGAAGGAAGGAAGGAAACGACAACCGTTCGGCGTTTCGGAGGGATACGCGGAAAACGTGTCGTTTCTTCCTTCCCGAGAGAGATCCGTCCTATCCCTCCCCTTACCTCTCCTGCTCCTCTTCCTTCTCCCCTATTACCGTCGAATCGGCGATTACGCGCGGTCGCATAATTACAGCAATTACGAATCGCGGAGTTACGGACTACTGTCGGAATAAACACAAGCCGGCGCCATTAAAACGGACCCGCGGCGGTTCTCCACTCCGTGAGCCGCGTACCGCGCCGGGGCACCGGACACGATAGTATTGTAGTATCGGACGGTAGCAGCCAGACGATCGAGGTGCGGTGTGTGTAAGTTAGGTGTATCAGTAGACGAGCTCTCTTTGTTCTTCGGCGAGTCCGTGGTAACGATTACATCGAGTCGTTTCCATCCAAGGTCGCGAGCACATGTAGGCATGGGCGCCGCCCGGAATCTCTCGTAGGGGACAGCGTGTTCGTTAGCAGCAAGTTCTGCTGTCAGAATCATTCGCCGCCTTATCGTCCACCATTTATTTTGGAGCTGATGTGTATTTTTAACACTACGTTTTCGAGAAGGAGCATCGCGAATGCAATTAAACACACTGAGAGAAGAAATTATTTAATTTTAATAAACATTTGTTGGAACACTAAATGTAAATAAATATTTAGTACAAGAATCACTAATTTAATTTAACTATCATTTTATTATTGAGTGAATATTTATGTACCGTAAGTAAAGATTTCATTGCGAGTATTCATACAAATATTTATTAAAATTTAGTAATTTTTTCTCAGTATAAGAATGCATAAATTAAACAACAGATTGTTTCTATATATTGTTTCTTATAATTTATGCGTTTTTAATAATTGAGAGATGTGAAGAAGTGATAACGAGAAAAGATTAAAATGTGAAGAAAAATCTTGTATGTTTATTAAAATTCACTTAGGCATTTTTAATATTCACTCCTTTTTATTTATTTTGTTATTTGTTATTTATTTTTTAAACGAATACAATTTAATTTGGATATCAATATATTGCATAAAAATCTTTAAGTAATCTACATAACCTGTATAATGAATAACAGAATAACAACGATGCGCGTTTGTTCTGCAAAAGAAACGTCTAAGAGAAGGAAAGGGAAAGAAAAAGAGAAAGAGAGAGAGGAACCAAGTTGAAGGTGAATGGCGGGCGTGGCGGGTAGCCAAGGTAGGGTGAGTGCATCCTGCTGCAACGATGCCTTGATCGCCGTCTTCCTTTCTTTCAAGCTATTCCACTTCGAAGGACGTTTCTTCGAGATATCTGGGGTTCCCAGTTGAATATTTCTGCACGTAAAGGCGTAAAACCTCGTTTTCCAGCCGATTACTTGTATTACAATTACTATTATACGTATTAAAGTTCAACGTAAAGAACCAAGTGAACATAATAGAAGAGACATTTTTCAAAAATTCGAATTTATTATACGGAAATTATGGAATCGAGTTCGCATAACTTTCACCATAACAAAGCTCTTGTTCCATTTTTCATATAAAAAAAAAAATATTGCGTAATTATAATCTGTACGTCAAGTCCGGTCCAGCGCGTTTGGCAGCGTGTAGCGTCATGTATAAACATTGAACATTTACATCGTTAAAAACTGCAGGCCTCGTAATACGCAGTCGTCTCATGTACGACGCGTGTTTTTCGCAAAGAGAAACATTTCGTTCGCATCGGTTCGACGCGCCGGGATTTAATCTCGCTATTTGTCCACGTCCGGCGCGCGACACTCTTCTCTTTTCTCCGCTCCTCCGAATGGGAGCGTTATTCTACTTTTTGTAAACGGGAGATTTCTCCGCGCCTCTTTCGCCCGCAGCGTACACGAACACCTTCCACTCCCGATTATTTGTCCACGTCTATTTTTCGTGTACCCCCCCGGTCCTGCTCTCTCTTTCTCGCCGTCGCTTTCACGGCGTAATGCCCTTTCCCACCTTGCATCGTTGCGTCGGCTGAGTCACGGGCTCGTCGTCTCGCGATGACCAATTATGCCGCATCATTTCTACTTTTAAAATCGAAAAATCAAGGTCAACGTACCGGCAGCGAGACGCTGTCCACGTGTCGCCGTACGGTGCCCCGCCCTTTTGACGCGACTAACGAGCCGAGACTCGCCATGAGCTATCATCTTTCTTCTATCGCCGATAACGAGCATGAATATGCATATCATCCAGCCTCTACGATTTTCCAACGCGCCCGTAATGCGCACAATTAACTCCAGCCGTAGTTACAAATTGTACGGATCACGTTTGCCATCGTGTTTGTTGGAATTTTAACTTTCCAGCAGTAACTTCCGCAGTCCTTTGCGACGTGGGAATAAATTCTACGATGGCAATGGGAGGGATAAAAGTTGTTACGATTAATGTATCGAAATTATCGTTCTTTAAGAAACAAAACTGTTTCAACAATTAAATAAGATAATCGTAGGTAATCAATAATGAAAATATATTTTTAACATAAATAAATAGAATTAATAGAAATAAATCGTGACACTAATAAGTCTTGTTTAGACACTTTCGTCTTTTCGTGCGCTGATATAATTGTCAAATATCTGAGTCACGCAAGATTAATAATTTTGGGGCGTTTTACGATTTGTCACGAAAGCGACGAGATCACTACCTTCGCATTCAAACATTTCGTATCACTTAATCGGCCGCGTTCCAGCCTTTTTATCCCTTCCACGTACGCAATCGAGATCCATTTTTCAGGCTCCGCCGCCTTATAAAGATTCGCGAGGCGAGCGCGAGAGGTGGTGCCGCTCTGAACGTTAACGAACCAGCCGGTTACCCTGCGAGATTCACGGTTCGAAGATTCCGCCGGTCCCTTCGGTACGTTCGGAAAAATTGCCCGTGAGAGAGGTACTAATTTAATAATCTTCATTAACCGCGACGTTCAGTCGGTGGTTACAAAGGGGGAAAAAAGACATGGAGGAGAAGAGGGAGAGGAAGGTGGAGACGACGGAGGTGAAGGTTGGGGCTGGAAGGGGGACTGGGAAAGGGAAGTACGACCGTGGAAGGTTACCGTAGTGGCCGCGTCAAGTACTCAACTGATGGGCAATTCAGCGGCAGAGCAACGGAGGAAAGGGGGAAGATCGCGAGAGCGAGGAGAGAGGAAAATAGGGTGTAGCACGAGAAGGAAAGAGAGAAAGCGGACTGTTTGCTCATTAGACCGGATAATTGCAGGTGGGTCTGGATTCACCTCGTCTCGAATCACCTCGACCTCACCTTACCTCGAACTTTGCTCGTCGCCCAGTTCGTTGCTCCTTGCTTCGTTGTCTTGGATTTTTATCCTGCTCTTCGTTTATTTCTACTATTTGTGCACATTGCGAATTGATTATGTATAATTATATCAATCAAATCGGTCAAAATGCATCGAACACCTTCATTTCTCACATTTTTTTTAACACTTATACAATTTTTATATACGAGTACAATTATTTAGAAATACGTACAATCATCTTAACATTGCATTCGGATTCGAATAAACGATATTTAGTAGAGGAGAAGATGGTATTATAGCCACCCATTTACATTTTATGAAATAACTTTGTTAGCAATCATTATTTTATATTGAAACTTAACGATATATTAGATTCATCAAAATGTTGTTTAATTACATTCCAAACTCAAAGTTATGAAATATCTATTACATTGAATATTATTTATAAAAATATAACGATATAATGGATCGAAGAGGAACAGACTAATATAGTCAACACAAACATAGTATATTTAAAAATTGGTTTTAATTAAAAAAGATACAGTATTTGGTTACAAAATATATTTTTAATTTTACATGATGTAAAATTTTCCTGAGATAGAATTTTCCTGCGTTCAGAAACAGAGATACCATTTTATTCTTGTTGTTTCATGCTAAATAAGGATAAAATAAATGATATCCTCTATTGTTTGCAGGGCGAACAATAGAGGAATATTAAATATTAGGAATAGGAATATAAATTTTAAAATCAGTTTTCTTAATAAATATCAAACGTCACACACAATGGACACGTAAGACGTAAAATATAAATGTCGTACAAGATACAACATAACTTATTATTTATCTATAGTTTCATTGAGAAAACTGTTTCTAAAATTTTAGTTCCTATTTCTAATATCTTCCTACTCCTCTATTGTTATTAGGCGCAGAGCCTAATAATAAATTTTACAAGTAATTACTAGAATTCGTCACCTAATAACAAAAATAATACGGGTGACCATAATACCTACACGGCGAATAATACCATCTTTTCTTCTATTTGTAAAACCTGAACATTTCCGTTATATTATTCGTACATTGTTATGTCAATCTTTCCAAAGAAAGGAAAAGATGTTATAGAGATTGAAACATTCTGCATCATCATCTTGGGTTTTTTTTAACTTTAACCTCACATTTAGATTACACAAAAAGCATTCTCGTTCTCAAGTGTGCAAGTCGGTGCGGCTGCACGATCCGAAAGACAGCCGTAATGCGCTTTGAGACTTTTTCTCACGACGGTGCGGTTCGCGAAGCGAATTGTAGTTACATGACAATGGCCCACGGGATTGCGGGCGCGACAGTTGCGAGGGAGTAGTTTCCGACTATTGTGGTCGAACATCGACAGTTCTCGATTCGCGCGATGTAACAGCTCTTTCTTAGCAGCTGAGAGCAGGAGAAGAGAAAGACAGACGTCTCTCTCTCTCTCTCTCTCTCTGTGTGTGTGCCCGTAAATAGAAGTGCGACGGAGACGAGCGAGGATAAGACTCGCTGCCATTTGCTCATAAGTAATATAACGTACGGGTGAAAAGTTAATTAATTCTAATAAGTTCCCAATAATATATAGACGAGCTCTTCGGGTCGGCCCCACTGCTGAGACATTCATTGCTTGTCGTAAAAGCCCTCTATAACCCCGACTCTTCTACTCACGGAGAGAATGTAACGAGGATGTAATATTTCGATACGATGATGTACATGTTACCGTTAAAGCTTACTCTGGTTAATGATGACGTTCGTAAAGATAAACGCAGCGTTGTTCCAAAAACGATGAAATGCAAAAATTTACAAAAAGGGATTTATTATCGCACATATTTATATATACACATAATTTATTATAAGATATGTATTTATACATATTTAGCGATATTATAATTAACAAGTCGAAATGAATTCTAAGTAATTGTATTTTAATAATGCTAATTTATTAGCTAATTTATTTAAACAGAATTTTTTAAATATTTTTAGACTTTTAAAAGTTGAAATTATTACTGTTGTATACTGTTACTTTTGATGGAACGATAAACTCGTTTAAAAATCAATTGCATCGATGAACTTCGTTATAACTTCGTTATAACTTCGTTCTAACTAATTTTGTATCTAATAAACCTAGATAGAATATGAAAATTTTTAGGGGTTATCATCATAGATGCAGTCAGTTTTAAATTTTATATTACAAAATATAATAGAAGTCAATATACGGAGTTGAACAATTAACAAAATATAAAGAAATACTATTTCATTAGTATATTTAATTGGGGCATTTTTTTGTACTTTTAGATAATTTTATATTTTTTTAGAAGTGTTATATAATATGTATTATACATATTTTCGAAATTAAAGAAAAATTTTATAATAACATATATCACATATTATAGGTGACCAGAAATAAATGTCTATGCACATGCTTTTCACATATTTTAATAGTTAATAACTCAATAAGCACGCGTCTAGAGAATATCGGAAAAAACGTATTTCATTAGTCTGCAATGGACATGCGGGCGTTCAGGCGATCGTTACGCGGCTGACACATGCATATGCATATTCAGACATCACCGAGTCCCATCGCGATGGACGTATGACTCAGTTTCGACTCGTTAATAATAAGTTATCCTTATCTCGTGGAACTGTGCGTTAAACGGTCTCATTGACATTCACTTCGGCCGCATCGGCGAAACCGTTTAAATTCCGCATCGCGGAGGCCACCGCGCCGGTAATCGATTACAGCCGCATTGCGGGAATGCACGCAATTGTTGCGTGCCCGTTTACGCATATACGTTTCGCATACTCAAGCGCACGCCGCACATACCCGCTGGAATTGCTTTTTTTCGCGTTGTACATCCGCTTACTTAAAATGCATGTGATATTTGAGTTTCAATTACCTCACTATCGCGCGTTTTATAACGTCTGTTCGGCGATTCGCGACATTAATATCATGCCTGACGAGCCGCATCTTTAAACGGCAATCAAACTTTCTTGCGCGCACAATTAATTAGTTTTTATAATCACGGGCTGATTTATACTTATGTAAGAATGCTACCTTTCCTTGTAAACTGTAAAGGAATTCTCTCCTGTAGTCAATTTGACTGAGGACTCGCACACGATTAGATGATTAAATTCGAAGTCTCAAAAATATTTCTCTAGCAGTCTTCCTGAATTAACAACGCATTTCGTATCTTCAGTTCTTTAGCATTATGCGAATCACTGTTTCGATTCGTGAATAAGTTTGAACACAAGACATACACATGTTGAATATTTCAGAATTCTCGTATCGCGTTACAATAAATTAATGTAATTCGATAATTTTTTGTTTATTTCAAAAACATTTAATTGCTACACTTCTATATTCATGCTTACGATCGTAGGATCTGCCCGATCTATTTGAAACCAAGAGAAAGAGTCTCTCGTCTTCTTCAATTCAAGCTTGAAAGATTCGTTGCAATTTGCTACAGTTGTTAAAAAAATATAAATGTGTTAGATAGAGACAGATTAATAGTAAACTGTACATTTACGGCACACACGAAATTTATAGATTAACCGTTTCTGTGTAATGTTGCCGCGCATTTATACTCGCGCATAAACGCAGGAGAGAGCTCTGCTTTCGGGATGAGGGTTATATCGATTAATAACCGGGGCGCACCGCGAGTACAGATGGTCTTTATTTTACAATGGCTATCGAACTACCTTACGTATCCGAGTAAATTATCGCTACGTACTTTCTCGTCGTCCTAGAAAACGGAACGGCCGCGAATACGAGCGCAGTAAGGATGCGCGTTCGGGCCGCAAATGGTTGTAAAAGATACCGCCCGCATTAACTTGCAGAACCATATTCCCGAGAATAATTAATATTAAAGCGACTACTATCGCCGACAGTTAAACTTCGGAACCATGCTTTTAACGAGTGCATAACGTTTCGGATTCTTTGTGTATTTTCAAACCAGCCCGAATGTGTGCATGAATCTATATATATGTGCGTATATCAGCTGAAATTTCAATTACTATTTGTAGAAATGCGGAATTAATGGAAAACTTAGAGTTGCACAAGATCAAAATACTTCTCGGTTCTATTAGGGATAAATGTTTTCTCTTGAAACTTATCATAAAAGTGAAATCTTATCTAATCACGCAAGTAATTAATTTGAAAATGATGAAATCTTATGATAACCGATTTATAATTTTACTTATGTTCTATTCTGATTTATGAACTATTATAACATTTCAGTTTTGGACGCATTCTTTGATGATTTCGTAGTCAAATTGTTCTTATATAAAAAAAATGAAAGAAATTATTTAATTATTAAGTTTTCAATTTTCATAATCTTAATGATAATTACTATAGAAGTAAAATTTTCTTCGAATTAAGTGTTTTACCATATTTTACTATCTATATTGTACTCTCGAAATTAAACTTGCGAAAAATCTTCTATTTTGCTTATAATCGAAGAACCGTGGATCGCCTCGAAACTTATATGATTAAATCTATTTGCTTTGACGTCTGTTGTAGACGAAAGTTTGTGTAGCTCAAGACACCCGGTAGACATATCCTCGATGCGTACGGTAGTCACGAGATCCGGAAGCGTTCGAAAATTAATGCGAGGTCCGAAAGAGCGAGTTCGCGCAGCCGTGCGCGGCTGCCGTGCTCAGGCTCTCGCCGCAGGTATTAGCATGGGAGATTAATTTATCGGTCTCCGGCGGGAATGTGGGTTTAAACAAACGTACATACGTACGTACGTACGTACGTACGAGGGTTTCGAAATAGGCCCCGTGGCCCGGTTTGTCTGAGTCATATACACTGTAAACTAGGCGCGCTACGGGCTCCGTCGATTGAATTATATACGCGAGCGTGCCTGGATCGACTCGCGTCACTGCATACTCGTATCCGTGCTTGAATTGCTGGCCGTTCCGTAAAGTGACATACGTCGACCCGCGTGAGTATTTACGTTACAAACACGTTTAGCCGAGATTTACATATTTTCGATGCAGCAATCATACGAAAGAGAATTTATCTTTGCAATCTCTTATTTACTCTTAGTCACTCTTACTCGTTTAACGTGTAGGATGCTGTTAATGGATGGAACAAAATAGATATTACCGTTTTCTACTGAACGCCGAGGGATGGTGATTTACGATACAGTTTGCATATATATTTTAATGTACACCTAAGCCATTTAGGAGTTAAAAATAGGAAGGCAATAACTTGCTCTTGTACATAAGGAAAAGTATCGCTAAATGAAAAAAACTTACATCATTAATAGATGATAAAGGCCAGATAAGTATACCAATTATCGGCGCTATACGTCGTCCGCATCGCGAATTGATCGTAACATATAAATACGAAGTCGCTTCGTTTAAAGAAAAAGAGGAAGATAAAGATGGGTGCCGTTCGTCACTTGGATGAAAAAAAAAATATGTTCTGCCTTTGATGATAAAGATTTTTCTTGCGGAATATAACTGGAAATTCTTCGTAGCGACTTCGAGGCGGCAACTTTGTAAAAGACGAATTAACATCGTACAGTCGTATATAATTTAGCCTTTCAATTAAATAATTAGAATGACTAACAATAATTCTTCCTGTGTACAATTTTCTTGCGACTTCCTTCGTAATGACGCTAAAGCGTTTTTTTAACTGTTTTAATAAGAAACTTATTAACATTATTCGAAGGTAATTTTATTACGTTTTCATGCATATGGAAGGATGTTACATAATTGAATTATTTCTTGATTATATTGAAATTTTAATATATGGTAAACTTGTTTCTATGTAAAGAAGATTAACAAGCAGAAGGAATGCTAATTTGAAACAATAATTTAGAATATATTTTGGATATATACAATAGATATAGTGAAAACATTTGAAAAATAAAATTAGAAAATAAAGGATCAAAGTTTTACTTTTTTCAAAATTCTTTAAAATTAATAAGTTACTTGTACTGCAATAAACTAAACAGAAACAAGACCTTTATTATCACTTTCTTTTATTCAATTCTTTTTAATTAATTTTCTTTAAATATAGAATTTACCAAGACTTAATTTACAGTTTTCTGCAAGAAGTCTACACGTATAAATCGTGTGTGGCCGTCCAGTTGATAAAACTGACCGTCGCTGCAAAATATTTGAGCGACATTCCGCAAGACGCGTCAATTAGTCTAGCGATAATTAGGGACAGCCTTGGGGATATAATAATTTCCACGCATACTACAAACTATAGTAAAATGGTTTTTGCCACGCGTCGTTCCCTCAAACAATTTTGTACTGTTTATGCTCGTCCATGCTGAACGTCGCACACGCCGCTAACTTTATTGCATCGCGGGTGCATCTACCATGTCTACGCGTGCTTTCCGCTCGATGCGGTTTCTTCTTCCGATTGATTGATCGTCGAGGATGGTCAATCGGTTTTTCTTCGTCCTTCTCTTGATCTATCCTGAATCATGGCAACCGATGATTGTTTCGCGGAAAAAGTTGCACCGCTTAGTTTCCATAATGATCGTCTCGGCTCGAACACGATCGGTCGATTAATATCGCGTTTCTTGCCGTGTTGAAAGAGTGCGCCGCAAGATGATTTTCCTTGCAGTCTCCTTGGTAACAGATGATTTTGTGTCGCGTGGAAACGTGGAGGGACGTTTTAGTCGTAAATAATTACACTTGTTGATTTCATTTAGTAAACTTCCATTACCGCGCTTATTCGCAATTGCAGAGAAAAGTTTAAATTGATGAAATCGTTTCTTTAGCTTGGTTTCTTTAAATTGAAGTGAAAATAAAAATTTATTTGATTTCAAGAAACGACTTTATTAACCTTTTTAAGATAAATTATTTGTTTAATTTAAACGTGATTTTTTAATTCAAAGAAAGTACTGACAGAACTGTAAGAAATAACTTAGTTGTTCTGATTTTAAAAATCTATTTCTTTCATTTAAAAAAAGATTTGCATAAAACTATTTCTTTAATTCTAATAAAAGGAACACCCAAAAATTTCTTCAAATTAAAGAAACCTTTCTTTAACCGTATAGCAATCCACAAATTTCTTTGATTCAAACAAATTCTTTTTAAGATATTTAATAAGTTAAATAAAATTTAAAGTATGTTTAAAATTATTGTTTATTCAGAAATTTCTCTTACTCAGAAAAGTATTCGTTTATTTATATAGTAATGATAGTGATATTAGTTTACGTAGATATAGTATTGGTTTTGGTGATGACTGATAGCCACTGCGAAGGTTAGCCGAGCTTCAGGTCTGAGATTGGTGCACCATGTGTAACCGCATCCGTGCACGACGAACCGTCGCAAGTCGCGTACGCGAGTAATACAATATCGCATGGTGCGTAATCGTGCATGAAACGCATAATGCCGTGGCACGGCACGTGACACGATGCAGCGGCGTTACGGTTAAGCGCGACATTGCAGTCATAATTAATCGGCTACGCTAAAGTGATTGCAACCGGTGCCTTATCGCCCTTCGTTCAGCTCGCCGTGAAAAGTCGCGCTATTCAAGCATTACTCCGTTATGCATTTTAAAATGTACAATCTTACTAAACTGCTTATTGGCAAATAGAAAATACAATAGAACTTTAATCTTAGCTTTGATTATTAGGATTTATTTAACATTGTAGTTGGAAAAAAAATTGCAATGAAAGATAGCATCTAAATTGAGCTTTGAGAAAAGAAATTCTCTTTCGACGAGGAATGATATGATAACTCATTCATTAAACGCGTTCGTTATTTTGAACGCCATCGAATACAATAGTCGTCGGAATAAAGATGTCTGAGGGTGCAGAATAGTGCATTAATATCGCGTCGCGTAATAGCTACATCAAGAAGAATACAATCCTTGAGGCGCAACGCATTCGTAGCGCTGCATTCACGGGTTAACGGGCCATCGCACCACACCCGGAGTAAAAGTCGGCTGCAATTTCGACCCGGCAAGAGCGCGGTCCGTCGCGCCGGTCGGCCAACGCGTAACGGCCAATAACAATCAATTTGCATGGATATAAGGCCCGGCAGGGACAGTCCTCTCGCGCGACACGCAAATAAAAACCGTCGTCGAGAGAGTCACGTCTCTGCCCACGTGAAGCTAACGAGCCTCTCGTATTAATTTTCGCGCGCAGTTGACCCACATGCACGACGACGATGACGACGGTGGTGACGGTGGCGATGGCTATGACGACGAATGCGCGCGTCGGTGATATTTTCCGGGTTTTACAGATGACCGTGATGACGATCCGTTCAAGAGGACGGCCTTGAAATATTTGCCGGCTTAAAACGCCTTTAAAACCGGTATCTAAACACCGTCGTTGTAAACGCGTCGGCTTCTATTTGAATAGTCAAGTGTTAGCACTGTCAGAATGTGCTCTCGGAGTGCCGTCAGGACTACGAATGTCCTTTTGAGAGAGAAATTTCCACCGCTTGCGCTCGCGGGTCTCACTAAGCAGGTTGCCGTTAGCGGTAATTTTCTGGGCTCGAAAGCTGTTTAGCAATCTTTATCTCAATCTTTCTTCATCTTTAATTCACACCTAACTGTAATCATTTCTAATTAAGTAATATAAATTACCGTTTATCCCAATAGAACTGACAACTCAGCTTTTAAAAAACTACTAAGTAGATTCAAAGGTATATAAGTATTTCAAAAGTTTCAATGGATAAACAATAATTACAATTTTATATTCTTATAAATGTTGTTAAAAAAAAAGTGAATACTTTTTTATTATTTGGTTATTATTTGCAAGTTGTGTCCATTACTTGTTCATAAAAATGCATAAGAAGCATAATTTTATAAAATTTATTTAAATTTTACACATAATTTTATACGTGTTATTTATTATAACAAAAGAATTTGTTACGATAATATGTAAAAGTAAAATATTTATCTTTTAATTTCAAAAAACATGATTTGTCCATGTTAATCTCTCTAGAGAGAAACTCTCTTGCATTTTTTATATTGTTTATTTATGCTTCTTATGCTACGAGTATTGGTCTTTGCATATACATATAATCGATGAAAGGAGATAATCCTACTTTTGAAATGCATTAATCTATCTATTGTCAAATCTGTTGACAGGAAAAATAGTTTTCTAATTATTTATATTTAACATATATTCTTAAAATAATTATCGCGCAGTCGTTCTCAATTTCGTTAAATTATTCAGTATCCACAGTCATTAAAGAAATTTTCTCCTTAAGTGATATTTAATTTTCTTTTATTGATATTGTAAATTTTATGGCTGGCTTGCACCGACTGCGGATGCCGTTGCATCTACGTAATAAATTGGCCATTGAGGAGGAGTGAAAAAAATTGCACCTGTCATTATTACAACGTGCGACGATGCAATATCATTTTTCCTCATATGCGTGCAACTTTAAACGAACGCTAATTTCAATATTGATCTTAATTTTCGCATATTTGCCACGCTTTCAGAAATCCGTGTTCTGTCAAGAAATTCAAACTCTGCTTGCTACCGCGTGATGATTAAAATGAATTCGACTAATTGTAAGTTGTAAGGCAAAGTCAGGATAGGAGCGAGAAACTGATTTATAACTTTGCTAAAAAACTTTAAATTTGTTCTTACGACTTTTATTCTTTTAAAGTCTAGTTTTATTTCTTACTGATCAAGAAATCTTTTACGAAACATCTGTACTGAAATTTCTATACTGAAAGCCATGAAAAAATTCGTTTCGCTATTTTTTTTATATCGCAACTTAGATATGATTGTCTCCTATTTTTTGCGATACTCACTTTTCAAAATGCTAATGCGGAGCTAAAGAAATAGACGATTTCTGAGAAATTGTGGGTCTCTCGAATTTACTAGTCAGTGATCTTTTTGCAAAGGTAAGAGATCCGCATGTATAAAGTACGCTTCGCATTTATTTCCATCCATATCATTCAATCAGCGATGCAGCGGCAGCGCTCGTCGTTTGCTTTTTAAATTTTCAATAGAATTACGTCGTTGTGCATATAAGACTCGCTCGAACTGCTTAAAAAAATACAGAATTTCGTTCATCAGATATATTTGTTCGACTTAATTTTTTAACAGATTTAACTTTTTAGAATCGCAATTTTATGAATTATGAAAGTATTAAACAGTTTTTAAAACAATTATTAGTTCATTGATATTAAGAAAATGCGAATTGAAGAAAGTATTACCTAAAATATTATCTAATGAAATATACTTACAAACTTAAAACTATGTCAAAATCTTATAATATTTAACATCGATAACTCGATGAGAACGTTTAAACGGCTAACTTTCAATTATCTCGAGTGAACTGACTGAAAGAACTCTACTATGTTTTAGTACTATATTAAAAAATATAGCTGTTAAGAAAGTAAACAGTGCTACCGTAATGCTCCCATGGATTTATATTGGGACGCACTTTTTGTAGTCGATTTACATGGCCTCGTTCTGTATTTTTACCGTATCCATCTACTCGTGTGTAAACGTAATAAATTCTTCCAAGCTTAATTCTCTTGACCGACTAACTCATAATAAAAACTTATATTTGAGAAATTTACAGTTGTTATAAAACTTGTAATAATTTCGACGATGTTTAGGATCAAGAATAATTCCTATTCAGCTACTATGTGCCTTCGATAAAAATATTCTTCCTAGTATAACAGCAAATCAGAATTTTACATCATCTTTATTATACTTAATATAATGCACCTCGTAATTTTTTTAAGCGTGTTGAGATTAGATACTAGCGTTCATATATCGATGAGGCGCAGGTCAAGGAGATGTACATGAAAAATATCAGTAGTGGTCGAAGCTTTAAAAAGTTTAACGCCGTTTGAACATTTTTACTTTGTCGAATTGCTCGTAAAACTATAGCGGATAAGCGTTTAAGTGTTCAGCACATCAGATTGATCCAGAAATTCGCCCCTCATAATTTCGTCCGAGTCTTAACAGCAATTATTTGATCGGCGAACATGCACTCCAGCTTGCAAAATTCGCTCGTGATAGGCTAATTAAGCGTGCCGAAGAGCGGCTAACGATCGTGCAAATTCATACGAGGCCGATTCGTATGCAAGGCGATATTTATCGTACGGCCGGATAGGAGGCGGCAACCGCGGCTGCTGGGTATTCCGAGTCGCACGTAAATCTCACGACTGGTATCTTTCTTCGTCGAGGAGGACTTAACCCGGCCGTGCCGATACGAAGCCCGCCCTTCACCGAACAACTGCGAAATTCCTCTCGTGTGCAACCTTCGTCACGCTTCAGGGACGAGCATCTCGTCGAAATCATTTTTGCCCGACGCTGTCCCACTTTGTAAAAATCTTGAGCTTATAATACGAGTGTGGCGAAGAAAGTGTATATGCAATTTACGTTCTGACGTACTTGTCACAAAATATTTAAGTTTTTGATGGTGTTAAGAAAAATATTTAAAGTTGCGCGCAACAATTTTTTTTTTAGATCTTAATATTAAGTTTATTATAAGATATGCGTTTTAAATGAAATTATTGTTTTTTAGAATCAGTCTAAGAGATAAGATATTTGTCTTTGAAGTGTGATTTATGAGAATCCTGTTATTCTCTCGATAAAACATATTTATATGGTTATATATAATGTCCTTTTATAATTCAGTCGCTGGAGATAAATTAGCAAAACTGAATCCAAATTAGTTGAAGTTGTTTTTGAAATGTTTTATATATGCCGGTATTTATCTTACTTTCTTCGTTGAACTCGTTATTTTTGTCGCCAACAAAACACGTACTTTATGTGGCGAAGGGTTGAGTAACATCGATGCAACATTGTCTTAATCCCTCTTGCTTTCCTCGGGTGATCATAAATTTAAGCGCATGTCGCAGGCTGCTTTAAAACTTGTACTTGATCGTCCACCCAGTGGCGACTTTCGTTGTTTGTCTGGTACGAATTCATGTCCGGTATGCGTTGCCGAGGGAAAAATCGAGCAACCCAGTGCTCAAAGATTTTATCTTATCTTTATGAATTTAAATTTTTTTCATACTTTATTTTGAAATGCAGCACGGGGTTTTTATGCAATAAGTATTCGAAAGTAGAAAGAGATGGGAAAGATGAGAAGTTATCGCTTATTTTTTCACAAAATCCTTAAAAAGCAACGTATCTTGCTTATGTTGTCTTCATATCTCTCTCTCTCTCTCTCTCTCTCTCTCTTTTTCTTTCTCCGTTATTTATTTCGGATAAGCATAAATTAATACGCAAATCATTGATTTAAAATTTGCACCATACAGTGACGATTCTCATTATTTGTCTGATGTTCTATAGTGAACGTCCATCGTCTGGCGAGATGACGGATCAAGGCTGCGCCATGCCATTATTATGCCTAAATATGAGAAATTATTGGTAATCATTATGATCGAGCGATGTAATGTAATATATAAAAGAGGGGATTATGTGCTGTAACGTTTTATCGTCTACGATATTAAGCGTGCATATCATCGTGTCTCTTTTCTTAAATATTTTATATACATTTGGTACTTATTTTTATTTAAAACAAGTAGTATTTTAAAAGAAAATTTAAATATATTGAAACACAATTTTTTTTACATTGTATTTGCACATTTTCTCTTATTATTATAAAAATATAACTTGTTTAATTTATTAATTAGTTCATCTGAATTTATACCAAAAATAAATTTAAAAAATCTATTTTTAATAAATATGAGATAAATATATGTGGAACATTATATCCATAAAACATTTTTATTAAAAATTTTATTCGATCATCATAAATCAAGTATATAAAATGTTTTTTGTTAAAAAGAAAGATAATAATTTATATCTAAAATTAACTGATGAAAATCGTGAAAATGAAGATTTAAAGTTATATGCCACATTCCGTGTAATGAATGTAATAGTCCTATATTATTTCGCGGTAGAATACCAAATTATCAATAATTTACACCGTCCTTTTGCGAGGTTTCAATTAATTAACATGTTGCACTAATTGCATGAGCGCTTTTCGTCGAGTGCCTCGCGTTTTCGGGATACCTGAAATCGCGTTGCCGTACACGCGCGAATTTTGGGGCAGCGCCGTTTAATCGCGCGGCATTATCGAGTTATGCGGCGATTGCGATCTACATTCCGGGTTTATTTGGTGGTTTAAGAGCGCGCGCTGTAATTAACGGCGTCCCCGGGCTCGGCCCCGGGGAAATTTTATGGGCACGATCGGTGTAATTGATATAAACCCGACGCGAACCACGCACGGTAAAGCCACGGTGCAGCGAATTCTGCGTTTATTCTGTCCAGCGTGTGTGCATGTGCATCAGGGGAGGACGCAGGGGGGGAAAAAAAAGAAGAGGGAACGAGAGTCACGCTTTTTATCGCGCCGAACGTCAGGCCGATTAATTTTTGTAATCTTGCGCTTTGAAATCTGGGCGCAGCCTTGATTTATTTCGGTCGAGATCGTATGCCCGCGTATCGTGTAAGCGTTCACCGTCTCTTTCCTCCGTACCCGTTGCGTCTTCCTTTTCTCTTCTTTTTCTCCTTCTCCTCCTCCACCACCTTCTCTCGCCCTCCATCGTCCTCTGTCCCGCACTCTGTGCCACACGGTGCGTATAAATATAAATCGTACATAATTGATTCAAAGACCGATGTGGGCGAATCTCCTTCGATCAGTAGAAAGCCGTTATTCATACGGTGACGGCTCGCAGGCTGCGAGCGACGCGACGACTAGTCGCGCGAGCAATGAAAGCATAAATACGGGGCTATTTGCAAAGCGGCGTGTGTGCGTACGTGTGTCGATACGTGGCCCGGTAAGTGGCTTATAAATGTATCGCCTATCGGTTTTAGAAATCGGCTGTGAATCTGTCAACGCCGTAATTTGTACGAGCCCCTGGCTACGCGGCTGCGAAGATCGTCGCGAGAGAAAGGCCTTCATCGATCAAATTAACAACGCGAATCCTTTCGAGTACGCAAAAGAGCTTTCGAATGTTCGTATTTTACAGTTTTCCATTATTTCATATCTCTTACACGTACGTACATTTCATCTGCTCCGACAAAGTTTGCTCCGATAAAAGTAACTGGTTTCTCCTCTTTTCATAAAACGACAACGTTTCGTTGTCCATTATGTAATGTGACGGCGGCGTCATTGCTAAACTATTCGTAACTTGAGATATTTAAATTATTTATCTCTCTGAGAATCAAAGGATGGCTCGCGAGTATTAATAAAACTGCGTCCCTCTTTTTCTCCGTCTCCCTTCTCCGCCGTCCCTTTCACCCTTCTCCTGGGTGGGTACTCGAAGGTATCGCGCGGTTCAGTCGTGCCGTTTCCTTCGCTTTTATCCGGTGAGAAAGGCGAAGAGTCAACTCGGCAGGCCGAGACTATCGCTCACTTCGGCCACGCCGCGGTAGCTGGCAGTTCTGGCAGTAAGTAATTAAGTGCAGGTACTTACGCACGCTTCCGCGGCGCATCCGTACATGAATAATGCAAACTATATATATACATATCTAATGCGTTATATACGTGCGTATACAATATATTTATTATTCGTACATATATATATGCCATAAGGCGTTAATGGGCGTCGATGAGGAAGTGTGTGAATAGTCGTCACTCTTACATTCAGCTATGTTAAACGATAGCTAGAATGTACTGAAGATTCAACACGTTATGATTTATTTTACAGTGTAAAGGATAGATCTTGCGACCGAATTTTAAATATAGTATACTTGTCGAATGTGTACTTGAATAGGAGCGCAACATCGACTGATTATAACATTGCAAACGGTGAATTGGCCATAGTTATGCGAGAAGCATCCAGCTCACAAAATTATAATTTTTGAATTAATGTAATCAGTGGATAGTTTGCACATTTTTCTACATTAATTAAATAAAAAAGATCCAAACCTAATATGTGTTTGAAATTAATAAAAAATAGTTTTAAATCACATAAAAAATTATTTGCATTTTTCTCGAAACGGACTTTATGTGAGTTAGACGTTTCTTGCATTACTATGGCCAATTCTGGTATGAATTACTTTTTATTTTGTGGAAAGGATGAATTAAATTGAATAGAATCTTTTTGTTATCATTTACATTACGTAATTTACATTGACTGCGTGTGACGTGCTTTGTATTACGCCACTGGTGTAACGAATCGCAGCACGTCGAGAGGAAGGTGTGAAACTTGTGATTTTCCAAGAAGTATAATAATAATTTACAGTAAAAAATCTAAATGTGAATTGTTAAGAAAACACGTTTGTCTGAAATAGACATTTAAGACAATCCATTTATATATAAAAATATTAAAAATATAAAATCAGGAAAAATTTTTCAATTCAAGTAATTAAAATCACGAAATCGAAATTTAATATTTCGCTCGAACAATAAAAAAAGATGGGGTATAATGCTGATAACAATAGCACTTCGAAGCAGTATTCCATTTAACTAACTTCGAGATCGAGATTTTTCAGGATTGGGTAAATTCCTTTATTATTTTGACGACATATGATGTTTCGGGAAGATAAAATGTTTCACGCCGCATATTCTTCGGGTCGTCTGATTCAAGATAATAAGACTCTTTTAATCTCGGATTTTTTGTCGGACCGTGCGCCAAATTCCTTGGTAGCCGGACTCGGTGAGTGCGAATCTCGCCTCGATACGATCCATCATTTCGCTTTAACGCGGTAAGCGAGTGCCTTGTAATGCCGACGGGCAGATTCAGCGAGTCTGGTGCAGCAAACTTCACGAGTGGTTCGTTTCACACGATTGCGAGTTGTGCGAAAACCGTGTTTATTCATTACGATGCATGTTGCAGTGTTAAACGATATAAATGTCATGCGTAACAGCATATTTCCAAGAAATTCCGAAGAATTAACGAGAGACTCGATAATGTTAATTTTTTTATATTTTAACGAAATTTAAAATTGAAAGATAACTTGGACAAATCTACGCACACAAAAATGTCATTCTTCTGCTAAGACAAGCGATTACTTAATTTTTAGTTTTTTTTCTTTTAAGTAACGATTATCTTTGCAAAGAATATTTTCTTAACAATAATCTCCTAAAATACATTTATTGTTTACAAATTTATTTAAAATATATTCTTGCTAATAATTTATTCTAACTTTTTCTTATATTATTACTTTTTTCGATACAATATTTTATAATAGAAAAAATTGTGATGAGTACATTTTAAGACAATTATTAAGAAAATATTTTTTGTCAAAGATAATTGTTACTTACGAGAAAAAGAAGAAATTAATTGAATAAATGCTTTTCTTAGCAATAGAATTGAATATTTTTCCGTGTGCATACATTTTCGGAGTGTCTTCTATACACTAAGAGAAAAAATTTACGTGATTCAAATAAATACAATTTTTTATTTTTAATTATTACTTTTTGTTAAATAAATGTGTTATTATTTCCATTCAAATAACTATTTCATATCAAACCAATATTTACTTATGCGATGTAAATAAATTATTTAAAAATAGCACCAATAACATTTACTTGAATCAAGTAACTTTTTTAGTGCAGCCAAACAAATAATTTAATAATAAACTATATTCTTTGTAGACAAGTCGACATTGCCACAAATAATCTATATCATAAATTATATTCGTATGGTCGTAGCAAGATGGGCACACAAGACTAATATAAGGATACCTCATGTAGGGGAGATAAGTCTCTTATGCGCAATCCAACTGCTATTAATCTTTCATACCAATTGTCAAGCTCAAATTTATCTTTCTAACAATACATGGATGCTTTTCACAATATTACGACTTGCGAGTCATATCTCATCGCGGAAATTTCACCGCGAAGGCAGGCGCACAGGTAGACGCGCACCTGCCCCGACAGTTAGCACCGGCGGCCGTGCACACGCCGTCGCTCCATACAACCGACTCTCTAATTGCGTTCCCGAGTACTCCTGCGGCACGACTTCCCGAAGACGTAGCGTGTTGCTAACGCGTGTTTACCCGAGGCAGGCTGGAGGGATAGGAGGCCGCGTTATACCGCGCCGACAATAAGTGTAGCGCGTGCTCTGCTCCCGGCCGCTTCCGCGTCGCGCGCGGCCGACTCGTTTCGCTTTTCGATCCGTCGCTGGGCAAATATTTGACTCGTCAAACTTTGCGACTTTGCTGACGCGGCGCAAAAATGTGGGAACGCGACGCACGCGCGTGTTACCGTTACCTCTCACGGTTTGGTTAAGAAAAAAAACTTTGGTTAAGAAACTTAACATTTGTTAAGAAACTCAACTTGGTTGAGAAAAAAAAAAAGAGGAGCCTGCGAGGCCAGTTCTTTTACGAGTACAATTTTATTCATGCAGCGTACAACTTTTCTTTCCTTTTAAGCGAAAGAAATACTTTTATGTTCTTTGCAAATTTGCAGTGTAAATGATAATTAAGAATAGTTAATTATAACTACACTGATAAAAATTTTTTATGTTCGAGTTAATATATTTATTTGAACATCATTTCCTTGATTTAAATAAATATTAGCTAGTCTAAAACTATTTTTAAACTTGAGAAACATTTTTTTAAATCAAGAAGTTATATTAAAATAATTATATTTGAACATAAAAAAATTTTTTTGTGACGAATTTAAAAGAATTACATTTTTTAAGTATTTTTTTTATTGTAGTATGTATTATTTTACATTTATTCATCCAACATCAAAATAATTAACCCTTCCCTCACTATCCTAAGTATTTCGTGTCCGAATTTTTTAAAACAAATGCCAACTTATAATTATTTCGATTATTAAATTATATACTAAAATAAAGTTTCAACATTGGTTCTAGAAAGCTGAAAGTGTGCTCGTGAATTTTTAGAGATTTTTTGAACCATTTTAAATAGATGAAGAAATGAATAGATGCGAGATATCAGGATAGTAGGGATGAGACACTGTTTTGAGCATGATATCGCAAGGGTTAATATATCTACGTTGAGTTCTTTTGAAACAAGATATAAGAAACTTTGCTAATCTTGTGTTTAGAAAAGAAAAAAAATTAAAGGAAATGAAATTACGCAGGTTTGCTCATATTCCACCTCCCCCCTCTCTCTCGAAAATTTCTTTATAGATAAATTACCGCGTTGCGTTTTCGCCGGCCTCACGATTCTGCTTGTGGGAGACATTGTTACCTCGAGTAACGAGTGACATGTTTCATAACTGTATGCTACGCTAGTCGCCTAACTGCTTGTCCACCCGAGAGGCCCCCTACCTAATGTCTGTGTATCTAATGTACCTACAACGTGAATACGTTCAGGAGAGATATCCACTTTGCCGCTTCGTCTTCTCTGCGGTCCGCCGAGGAATGAGCTTGGTATTCATGGGATAATAAGACCGTGCGAGCTTCATCTTGGACCGCGATTTCTATGGCGGACTATTACGAAACCTTGTCCTTCCTTGTGCGACAGAGCGATGTCACCAGAATTCTCCGTTCGCTTAATGACTCTTACTTAATGATTGCCGAAACTCACGGGTTGCTTCCTGAAATAATATTCCAAATAATAATGAGTCTTGTGGTCTCTGCTATAATATTTACAACATTAAATACGACTGCACTGAGAGAAATCGTTTGGTAGAATAGTGATCAAATGAATTTTATAGTTACTGGTACCAAAAACTTTGTTACATTTAACAAAACTTTTTGTAATTTATTGTATGAAAATAATTATTTGGTTAAGGCTACAAATTTATTTGGTCAAAACAACTATATATTTAGTAACTATCACTATAAAATTCATTTGATCACTATTCAACCAAACTTTGATTGATTTTACCAAACATTTCTCTCAGTGTGGTGCATCTTAAATCTTCGAAACGGTGTCGTGAGAATACCAATAGAAATTTTATATTTAATCGATAATTTATCAACGATTAATGTGATAAAAAATTATGTAAAACGACGAGTTTTAATTCTAATTCTAGTTCTATTACTAATTCTAAAGCATAAAGCAAATCTATGCATATCGTTTTCTCAAATACGTTTCTCAAAATTCGCAAAGTCCGTAAGAAAAAGGACCAAATAAATCTAATCGGCACATGCTGCTTGGATACTTGACGTTAATGTAGGCTCCGGAGGCCAGCCACGCTTTAACGTCCCAGAAAGCAACCGCGATAGGAAACCGGGCATGGCAGACCTAAAAACTGGTCGACAGAATTCCACGGTGGATCCGCGATTTATAATTAATTTAATTTTGCCGCAAGAGCGCCGCGTCGTTTAACCTTTTTGCCGTGATTTCGTTAGGTACGACGAGGCACGGACGTATCGACTCCCAGACTTCGCGGGCCGACCGACCGGCCGGCCGGCCGATTTGCTCGGCTTTCATGACGCTCTCTTTCCGTTCTCGGCGGGGCAGGAGGAGGCGGAGTGGATCCTTATAAAACGATCCGACGGCCACGCCCGCTCATCAAGACTTCTTCTCGTCTTCCGAGCCTTTGTTTCCCCGTACTCCGTTAGTTACTCAAATTAGCCGCAGAAACGAGCTCGTTCCGGATCTGAGCAGCCTTCTCGTGGCGATCGCGTGTCTCGCATCCCGGCTCCCTCGACAACCTAATAACACTCGTAAAACGCCGCACTAGGATGACGAACGAGTCGATACTTAGCTCGGCGGAAATCTTACTTAGTTGCTCTACTAGTCTGGGAAACGCTTGATACATTTGTTATAAACAATTTTAGCCTCCGTGCTTAAGAAAAAAAAGTTGGAAATAAATTTTACATCAATGACAAAGAAAGACAACTTATAACGAAATTTTATTTGGCTAACTACATTTTTTCTCGCTTCTGAACGAAGAAACAGTTTTTGGAATGTTTTATAATACTTCGGGGATTTTCTAACATAGAGGACATCAATTTTATCAATATGATTTTAGTTACAATATGTTTTTTATACATTTGGATTTAATTTCGGTTTTACTCTTAATACTTTATATAACGTTTATCGTATCTGATCTTGGATGTGGCTTGCTACTTTTGTTTTTATTTTTTATTTCTTTAAAGATGTTTTTGTTGATCATATATCATATTGTCATTTATTTTCATTTTTATATCAGCTAAACAATGTAGAGATAGTAAATTTGGATATTGTTAAAATTGGCTAAACATGGCTAAGTAAACGTCCTGTATAATTTAGCACAAATAAACAATTAATTAAATATATATAAATAATATTTTTCGATGCTCGTTAATTGGCCTTCCTCAAGTGTTGTTTTTGTTGCTTTTGTTGCATTCGAGCCGGACATATAGTTAATAATGTTTTTAATAAATAATTTAAATTAATTATGACGTAATACCCCTTCGATAACTCTATGATTAAGATGCTCGTCAAACTCGTAGTAAAAAGATTCTTAATATTCATTATTAAAGTACTTATCGATATAAATATACATATATTATTCGCTTTAGTTACTTGAATAATACGCGAAGAAAGAGCCATTCTTTTTGTACACCATGCAACACGCGAACACCGTATCTGTCACTAATCTCAGTGGCTGCGTGTAACAAAACAGCTCGCTCGTTAAATCGATCGTTAAGACGTATTAAACGCTTCGCGATAAGATATAACGCCCCGCGCGACGTGTAATTGATCGCGGCGCATTATCTCCCAATAAATATTATTTACAGTCGCCGAAAGAGAGCGTCGATCCGCGCGCGGTCAAGTTGCAGAGTCTGCCTCCTCCTCCGCGCGCTCCTCATCCAGCCTGTCGATGTGCGCATTGTGCGCACGAGCGGCTATCCTAACTGTATAGTTAGCCGTCGCCTCTATTCCCGTCGTGGCTGCGGCGCGGTTTAGCCACGGTCGTTAGCCAGTCGATACAGCGTAATTCACTGCCGGGGTAACGCCCAGCTCGCCGGACATTCGTCAAGAACGGACGTAGCGCGCAATCCGATAATACGTCCCTTAATGATCGGTGAATGAATCGGTAATTATTCCCCCTTCCCCCTTCCTCTGCCTCCCATCTGCCCCCCCCCCATTTCGCGAGCCTTCTAGACGGACAGTCTGCATAATCACTCCGGCACCGGGGCCACGGCCGACACCTGGCGATATTTTTTACGATTATCGCTGCAGCTCATTGTCCACCGTGATTATCGGTTGGCTCGGTCCGCCGCGTCCGCCGCTAGCGATTTCTATACTACTAATTAACGGCGCACCGGTGAAAAATTCAATTCCCCGGTTACGAGAGAGAGAGAGAGAGAGAGAGACGGAGAGCCTGTCGATACGTTTACGCGAGAAGCGGTGGAAAGCTCACGCATGCACGCATGCGAACGCGCACCGTCCATTCGCGTTTACGCTCGTCGGTTGCCGCCTCTTCCGCGTAATATCGTCATCACAGTTTCACGAGATTTAGGAACGAATCGATGGAATAAGTGACGAAAATGATTGTCGAGGTGTATAATTAATTTATTACCGCGAAAGGTACATAATCGCTAATAAATCGCAACATTTGCCGGAACGTTTCTCAAGCTTTTATAGAGAAGCCGAAAGGTTTTAATGTCCCTTTTTTTCTATGCTGATGAGATCACGGCGATTACATTGTTGAACTCTGTAGATTAGCGCGCAAAAAAAAGCATATCTGTGCCAGGGGGCAGACGGGTTTTTACACGCGCGTATTCGTGGTTGTTAGCCAGCAGGAAATCACTGGAATTATATACGCGGCCCTTTTCTTTTCTCTCGGCAGATCTACCTCGGCGAGATCTGAGTGCTTTCGTCTGGCGCGATCAACGAAGCGCTCCGAAGTCCGCCTTATTAAATTGGTCCATTAAATCGCGAGTTTCCGTCTATCTTTCTCTCACACATATAAACCTTATGATTCGTTTCCAGCAAAAAAATTTTATTATTCTCTTCCATTTTGTCAGACTCCATCAATTACTTATTGTTATGTTAGAACATTAAGTTTTTTTATTACTATTAAAAATTATATTGAACTATATTTTCATTAATATCGATGTAAAAAATTCTACACTGAGAGAGAAAAAATATTTTACAATAAAATTTTACTTAACACAATAAAATTATTTACTCGATAAGTCCCAATAGCTTATTTACTTGTACTCAAGTTAAACATTCTTTAATTAAAATATTTATGTAAATACAATGAAATAATTTTTATTCGAGTACTTTTTTCAAGTTAATCAGATTTTTTTAATCTAAGAAAACTATTTAATATAATATTAGCTTATTTGTAAAATCATTATTTAAGATTTAAAAATACAAAATAGTACACGTAAATATTTTTACTTAAACAGAGCAAACAAATGCTTGCGTACAAAAAAATATGGTTTTAAGAAGAAAGTATTTTTTTTATTAAAAAATTTTTTTTCTCTCAGTGTATAAAGTTGTAATTGTATCGTTTAATTGAATTTATCCTCGTAAACATCAAATTTTTAAATAAATTCAGAGCTCGATTCGCGTAGGGCGAAGGTGTACCCAGGCGATGTTTCTCACACAATATATCTCACATTCTTGTACGACGATGTTTATGAAGGCGCCTAGAGCGAGGATTGTTAGTGGCTGAAGGGAAATTGGTGAAATTATGTACCGAAGCTAACTTCTCTATCTCCTCTCGCGCAACGAGACTTCCTTGTACCGTCGGCTCGGTGCATCCCACGAGAAATACGTGACAGTATGACAAGAGGCACGACACGGTGCTTATTAAACCTTCCCCCGATCTCACACGAAGTGGTTGACCAGCCCGCGGAATTTCCCTCCGTGACCTTCCTTGACCGGCAAACGTTGTCGGGGGGCCGGGTGTTGCGTGTCGGACAGAAATACGGACGGTGCCGCGTCAGACAAAGGTCGTAAAATGCATCGGCGATCGATCGAGGACATCGCTCCCTCGTGCATCAATGTGCACGTGTATGAGGCTTTGATCGTAGACGAATGATTTCACCTGTCCGATTATGGATGTCGTCGCAGCGTCGCGCTGTCTTTTTTTTCCGTTGCATTTAACGTGACGTTGCACTTTACATGTGCCAATCCGGCTTTTATACGCGTCAGGATAATTGAAAATCCAATGGAACGTAAGCTCAACACCTGCGCTTGAGATCTGCGTCATGGTTCGCATAATGTATTAAATGGTACATAAAAAATATCGACTTTTCAAGGCTTGGAAATCGATTCGCTGGAGAGAGGCGCGCTAATGTAGAAACATATTTGGAAATATTCCGCTACGGGAGAGTTAATTTACGTGTATTTTTTTTTCTTGAGCGCAGGAAGAATAATTTCTTCCTTGTTAAGCTTCGGTATCTCACGTGGACACCTCCGCACGTAGCTTAGAAGCCTACGGCTCCTCATATATCTCGCGATACTCGCTTCTGGTACTTGTACTCGGCAGCGGTACCAGCGGGAGCTCAGTTTGCAGTAACGTGTCGTACGTTTCTCGAGGTTGTTTCGCGGAAACTTGGACTAAACTCCCCTCGTGCGTTTCTCGCTCGCGTTGCTCACTTAGCGATTGTACGTCGGAATCGATGGCATTCTAATCCGCAAACGTAGGAACTCTCTGCATCCTTGTCCCGGTACTCAATAGCACGATGCCCGACCGCTCTGTATCTACGTGAGTCTGCTAACACAGCCGTCTCTGAGGATCTCGGATTCGAGACGTTCTGTCGCTTTTCACGTGCAATTGGCCATAACATCTTGAGACAACAAGACCAAATTGCGTCGCATTCAGCCAACGAAGTGATCACTGATCCCTTGCACTGCACACGTATCCCAGACCAAATAATTTGTTGGATGTCGTCTTACAATGAAATTAATAATTTAACTAACAGACACATTAATAATTTTATTTATCTATCTTTATATTATTTATCTAATTGCTGCTTTATCCATCACTATAATCTAATACATTTTTAGAAACACATTTGAATAACGAGAATGGCTATACCGGTCGAAAGCAGATTTTATTGTTAGCTTAATAATTTTCCAAGTGAATTTTATTGTTAGCTTAATAATTTTCCAAGTGAATTTTCAGAAACCTTACATATCTCACTCTTATAGAATTAGAGATGCGTTCGCCTGTAATTTCAAACTTAAGGTAAAGATAATCGTTTTCGTGACTTCTCGGTTTCTATCTCAGGGTCGTTGATAAGACAAACGTGGAGGAAACCCGAAACGCATCTTTCTTTTTGCAGCTCTCTACACGGGAGTGCTAATTTTCGTTTAGTAACGCTCGCAGTACCCGCATTGCGAACGGCCGGCCACGTGCGTTGCCACGTACGGCTTATCGGACAGGTGTCGTATATTCTCCGCGGTGGCAGAATCCAGGTCCCTTATTACCGTGGGACTCGCCGAGAGCCCCGGCGAGAGCGGAAAGGGCCTGTTCGCTACAGTATTACTCGCCGTAGATCCTCCGTGCGTCCACACCGCTAGCTGCTTTATTAGTATCTACCGAGCGAATCGCTCGCGTTAATCGTGCTCGCATTATGTTTCCCGAACACATCGAGCACGCTGGAACACGTCTTTAAAGTGCGATACGTCGGATTTTTATGCGATTGTTCTGTCGTTCTTACGGATGACGCGTTTACGATATGCATTTAAGATTCACAAGTTCCGCTTTGCTTTTATTTTACCTAGATGGATGCGAGTAATACACTGAGAGAAATGTTTCATAAAATCAACCAAAGTTTGGTTGAATAGTGATCAAATGAATTTTATAGTGATAGTTACTAAATGTATAGTTGTTTTGATCAAACAATTTGTAGTCTTAACCAAATAATTATTTTCATACAACAAATTACAAAAAGTTTTTGGTTTTTTTTTTGTTAAATATAACGAAGTTTTTGGTACCAGTAACTAAAATTCATTTGATCACTATACTACCAAACGATTTCTCTCAGTGTATGAATCGTGCAATTAGTAGGCTGTAAAAAATTATATTTGCTATATATGAGTGCCTTAATTTCTTTAATTAACTTTTGGAATTTTGTAAATTCCTATTAAATATAAGCTCTGCCTATAAAACTCTACTTCAACACACGTTTTCCATTGAAACGTGCGTTGAAGTGATTCCTATATCGAGGCATGACCGGTCGCACTGTCCGCTCACTTCGATCCGATTTGGTGGACATTACTGAAGCATTTTCAATCAGAACCTCTGTGGAACAAGGACACCATTAGCTTTTCACACTCGGTCAAGCGAGAGTCGGATCGTGATTACTACATCTTCGACTTCTTGAATTTTAAATCGAATGTCGTAGCATGCATATATCTTTTCTCGTGACTAATTCCTTTCGATTCGCCCGTCGTTTGTTAAACAGTATACGCGTTGCGTTATTTACAAGGAAAATGCTTAACGTACCTATCGATTACAGCGTGCGCAGAAATCACGAACGTGGCGCGCTGCGTAAACACATCATTTTTAATAAGCATGAAACTTAAGGGCCGAGAACGTTTAATCGCCCGATGTGCGTGTATTGATCGTCACATACGTAGAATTGCGCGCGTGGCGTCGCGTACGCAATTCATTGGGAAGATGTTCGACGTAACACGTTGATTACCGCGCTACGATAAAAATTGACGAGGAACGTGGCGTTGTGAAAAAATGATTTTCGCGACCACACGCGAGGCACGTCGGTCGGTCGGTCGGAGTCGGTCTCGTCGAGAGCTCCTCGGCGTGATTATAATTTCTCTCGCATATTAAAGCCCGTACTTACGCGTACCGTTAGTTAGTAATGCCTCACGCGCGGTGCTAAGGTTTTCAGAATTTTTCCGGCGGAAACATCGACGCTTAGATTACTGCAATCAGCTGTAACTTATCAGTGGATTGCAAGAGAGTGACAGCAGTATTAAGTCGCATGAACAATGTCTTTCTTTCGCGCGAAAGCGCTACAACGGTGACATTCTGAGAAGCTGACAAGCTATTTAAGAAAAAGTCTTTAATGCAATAGTGCCAGTTTTAACAACAGGCATAAAATTTTACAAAAATCATAATGCTAGATTATTATGTTATTTTTTGAAGCCTCTCAACAACTGGAGATCTGAACCTTTTATGATGTAATTATATGTTGTAAATTTTTATCTTTAGTTTAATATCTATTATATAAAAAAAAATACGACATTAAATTTTTAATACGAAATTGTAAAATTTTCATGCTCGCAATATTAAAAATTTCGTGCGTACGTTGTTACACATAGAAAAAATGGACGCGATTTAAACGCAGAGCGAAGTCATGACCGCAGCAATGAATACTATACGGTCAAGATACAAAGTCGGATAATGGGTTGTAATTATATGTTGTTCATATCGAAATTGTCAAACTTTCAAATATATTATCTAACTGATATTGGCAATAGGCACTGTCAAAAGAATTGTTTGACAGTGCCTATTGTCGTATAAACGTAGATTTCATGATACATTTTCCAATATATATACATGAGATATATATTTCTTGTCTTATATCTTATTATTATTAAATCACATTTGTATATAATAATTTAATTAATTTAATTTTATTACTAATAATTTTTTAATTGCAATGATATCAATGATATCTTTGTTTAATTTTGCAATTAATAATTAGCTATTTTATCACGTGGAAATATGATATTCTATATTTTCTTACACAAAATATTGACTATTCTTAATGATGATGATATTATACAATAGAATAATAGTGTTATAAATATATACTAAATTAACAAAATTTTAAATATAATAACTATTAAAAATTCGATATTTTGATTACATATGTATGTAAGCTATGACATTAAAGCGATATTATAACGATACTATAGAATATCATTATTGTAACTTATACATAATTAAAACTTCGAATCTTTGATAATTTAATTATATTTACAATTCTGCTAGCTTCTGGTAACATTTAACGATTATTAAAGAAATTTTCAAAAATCATTAATTTCTATGTAAATTTATTTTCGGAAAGTATCATTCGGTTGTGATCAATTAACACACGAATCGCACGCAACTTTCGGCGTCATAATCATGACATCTATCCGTGATCGTTGAATTATGAGCAAATTGTTGTTTTCAACGCCACCGAGGCTGGGCGCCAGAGACGCTATTCGGATCGGAATAAATGCATAAGCAATCATCGGCCGGGTAGGTATAGGCGCGGTCGGAGCACGGTATCAACCGGTTTGCGGCGGTTTGGCTAATTTCCCTGTGACACAGCAGCGCGAAAATCAATCTCCGACCGATCGACCGTTCCCAAATCGCGTTTCCTTTCCGCACGATTACGTAACACCGTACAGCATTCATTGCTGCGGTCATGACTTCGCTCTGCGTTTAAATCGCGTCCACTTTTTCTATGTGTAGCAACGTACGCACGGAATTTTTTAATATTGCGAACATGAAAATTTTAGAATTTCGTATTAAAAATTTAATTTCGTATTTTTTATATAATAGATATTAAACTAGATAAAATTGTGCAAATTCTTTACACATTTTTTTCATATTTAATTATTAAAATTACTGGTTTATAAAATACATATCTAATTTGTATTATTCGTCGTTAGTATTTGTCTTAGAAATTATCTAGGTTTTGAATAATAAATTTAAGGTCAGGTACAAAGTGTCGGATAATGAGTTGTAATAGGATATAGTGATTCGAAGAAAGTAGGCACAGTCGTACTGTAAGAAAAAAAGAATAATTGATGGACATATGGATGCATACGATTCTTTTAGTAAAATAATCGATGAACGTGTTCGGTGACTTGTAGGGTCAATGCTAGAAGTGATGACTTGTGCCACTTTCACGCGACGAAAGACTATTGATTCTTCGTTGCTAAATTAGTTGACCCGTCTGAGTTCGTATCGGTTCTAAGTGCGATTAATAACTTCCAGCTAAAACCTTGTAATATAAAATCGCGTATTTTTTCATATCGATAGCTCCACTTTGTCGAAACTGAATGTATGTATCAAAACGATTTTATTATAAAATCACATTGAGAAAGAAAATATCGTAATCAAATGTAAAAAAGAATATTAAAATATGTGTAACTCGTGAACTAATTAAAGTGTATGATAAGATTCAAACCATGGAATAGTGGCATGAAACTTTTCGTGCTCTCAATACTCGATCTTGAAATGGTATCATATAGAATTGAAATCGTAGTAATTGAATCTGATCATTTAGAGATCTATTGGTATACATCAATCAGATGCAATTACTGCTCAACCGTTATGCAATCGTTGGATTTGCTCAACGCAGTTTGCGTTAGTTACAGTCACATATTTCATCATACAGCGCATTTTGTAGTGTAATTGAAGAAAGGCAGGGTTCACTGTAACAGCAGTGTCTTACCCGCTATTTTAAGAACTTGAAGAAAATCGATTCTTAAAATTGGGACAATCAATTCCAGGATTAATTGTTTAGAATGGTCGGTTTTAGATTGATGTCTTGAAATTAAATTACTGCTGTGCACTCGAGTGCTTTTAAATTGGCATTGTCAGTATGTCACGTAAAATCGTGCAGCGTAAACAGGCGCTTGTGCATGATTGTTCGAAAACGAATGTACCGCGAGCGATCCCGTCACCGGACGGTAGTGGACGGCAATCGGTACACTCCGGGTTACATCTCGAAGAAGTCGGAGAAACGACCCGGTCGTGGTTTACGTCGGCGAAACGCGCCCGATCTCCGTCGCTGATTTAAGTAAATTGCATGCAAATGTACGAACTGCCGGCCGCCGCGCACCGGGAATAAGGTCGGCCATTAGGTGTGGCCTGCCTCATCGAGATAAATGACAATAATTGAGTTGCTTGTGGATTAACCCGACTGGACACGTATCAACGCCGGAATGTTCGAAGTATGAGCGGTCGGGTCGCTACGCGGAAACTCGCTTGCGGAAACGTCTGTCCCGCGGTACTTTGATCAACGTTGAAGGTCGCGTGCCTCCTTCATAAGAGAGGCCAACTACGGTAAAATCGTGATCGACAACGTTAGAATGAGGGGCGTAGTTACCTTACAACAAGAGCAAATTAAGTATTGGAGTCAGATCCATGAACATAAGCGTCTCAGAATGGCATTGCCTCCTTTTCTCACCATACAAAGAAACCAGAAATGAGAAACGTGAAGTCTTGAATTATGATCTTCATATTTAAATTGTCATTATATTAATTCAGGTTTATTTTATTTTTATCAGGTGTTTTTGAAAAGATGTTTCTGTTATGTTTTTACATAAAAAGTATTATTACTTAGTTGTTACTGAATTATTTTGAGCACATGCGTTTATGCGATGAAATATATTAAGATACTGTAGGTTCAACAGTTCTCTTTGATAAGGGTCTTTATATTGCCTAGTTGATCATTACAAATCTAATACTGTTATAAGTGTTTAGTGTCATAATAGAATAGAGGAAATCGCGTAACTAATTGTAACTTGTGGCAACGAGTATGCCGATTGATCAAAATTCTTCAGCTATCTTATCGTTTAATTAAGCGTGGAATTTCTCTCACCAACGTTGCTAATAGAACAAAATATTCAATGTCTAAAGATATAATTCTTATATAGTAATAACTTTATTTATTACGCGCTAATAGTACATAAATACAACGAATAGAAATGCTGAGAAGAAAAAAATCCTCGAGAAATCTTAATAAGACACGTATAGATTGCAATTCTATCTAATATAACACGATAGAATATCTTTAACTCATTAAATACTAAGCCTACAGCTTTGTTCTGTCGTAACGTATTGAGAACCGTGGCTATAAATTTTTAATAGGTTCACCAATAATGAGGATCCTCGATGATCCTCGATGATCCTCGCGCGTATTCTCGCTGTATATACGTACGTGGCGGATGAAACGTGAGGTCATCGCGTAGTTCGTGAAATTAAACCGTATGTCTGTCAATGTATTTACGATTGTGTATACGCAAAATCCATATTGATGTTAGCTGAGGCAATAGACTGAGGTAATCGCTAACCAATGCGATACATATACATAGAAAGCAATTCACATCAACAGTTGGCAGCTACATGGATGGTACTTCTCTTCAATTTTCCCTTTTTTTTCTCTCTCCGCTCTATTTTTCTATCATACGATCGTTCTCCAAAATTAGTGTGTTGATTTTTGCCATAGAAAATGCTCACTAGCAAAGTTGCATGAAATGTCTTTGGCTTTTTTTAAAGAAGTTCTTCAATGAATTTAGAATCGATTTTTCTAATACACTGAAAAAATGACTGGTTATAACAATCAAATGTATAATGAAATAGTATCAATTAAATATTTGGTTAATGTAACCAAAAATAATTTTACTTTTTTAAATATTTAGTAACTTATACCAGATTTGATAATACTTACTATATTGACAATATATTTAATTGATACTATTTCACTATACATTTGGTAGTTATAACCAGACATTTTTTTCAGTGTAGGAGGTTTACTTTAATACAAAAAGTAATACTTTAATTATAAGCGATGTTCAGACGTATAAATAAAGGACAAAATGTTTGATTCAATTAAATTTTAATTTAATTTGAAATACCAATTGTAATAATTTATGTTCCATCTTGCGAAGATGTAATATAAAAAAAAATAATGTTAAGAAGGCAAAAGAAATGATTAAAGTCTAACGATTTGTATTAAATGTATCTTTTTTTTTCGAGGAATCGTACGAATCGTTTATTTATCTTGAGAATCTGATTATCAGATTATTAGCCGGACTCGAGTTAGTACTCGAGTTGGGTGTTAACGACACGGGCGTTAATTTAACTTATAAAATCCCTATTTTATCGCGCGTTTCTCCGCGTGGCTTACGCGCCGCCGCGCCGCGCCGCGTCGCCGTGGAGTTTCGCTATTTCGTTCCATTCTCTAAGAATCGCGCAACCGGTAGAGAACGGACATACGCGCGCTAAGGCACGAAGGCGACAGGCAGGCGTGTCCTTGAACATCCGCGGAGCCGAGTTGCGGCAGTCGCGGTTGTGCCAATTGCAGCGGGATGCACCGCGGATGCGGCCCGAGAGAAAAATGCGAGGTAGAGAGGGAAATTATGATTATGTCCGCGCCAATCCCGTTTCGACGAACGTTGCCGCCGTCAACTACGAGTCCTCCGCACCTCCTCGCCAATCGAGCAATCGTTATTTTTAATTAAGGGAGAAGAGAGACGCCGCGATGTCGTCGTGATGTAGCGCGCGCGGAAACCTGTCCACGAGAATACGCCTCGAGGATAGCTCGCCGAATACTTGAGAAGAAGAAGAAGACGCCCGAGAGCGATGCGCGCCGGGTGCGCATTAATCGCGAACGGTTAACGGCGTTGTCCTCGCCACTCGACTGACTTCGCGACTGCTTTTGCGCTGCGTCGAACGTCGCTTTACAGGGGAAAGACATTCCGCGCTACCGCCGCATTGTTACGATATAATTCCGTTTCTTCTTTCAAAGTCGCCTCTCCCATCGATTTCATTATTGATCATCATTGTTCAAGAGCGGATTGCTCACCCAATGGGATTTCCCAATCCGAGCAAATAGAAGCGTGAACTACAAAGCGGTGGCTCAGTCAATTCCATTGTTGCATTTGTAATAATCGATGCAATTAATCCTTGATAATTATTTGTAATACTCAAATATTGTTATACGATGAGCAGAATGTTAAAAAAAAAATAGGACAACGAATTTATATTGAAATTGAAATAATATTTTAGTAATAGTTTCGTAATAATATAATAAAGCTACAGATTATATTAAATAATTTATTTACTGGTAACAGTAAGTGAAAGGCATAGAGAAAAAAAAAGTGTAAAAATTGAACGTAAAGCACAGTGCTTTCAGGTAATCGAGAAAATTAGTATGCAGCAATGCAGCGAGTCTCGACGTGAATCAATGTAGGATATTTCTAATTTAAAATCTCCAATTCAATCTCCAATTTCAATCACACACCGTCGCTGCACTATCGTCCCCGTATTCCGACGCCTGATTGCCGTTAGCTAATTGTTGCGAAATTTTTAATGACTTCGGTTGATTTACAGTAGATCTTTCCGATTATTGCAAAATGGTACTTGGTCACTTCACGAGAGGTTCGAAGAGGGGGAGAAGGACGATGACGAAGTAATAAAGCAATCCAGGCAAGGAGAGACGCCGCTCCTCCTGCCTGATTAGACCTTGTATTCTCATGAAAACCGGTGTCTACCATTATATCCACCTGCCGCCGTGTCTTTCGCCTATAATCCGACTATTGTCAAATAATATCGTACGACTGGATTCTGCGAAGCCGATTACGAAGTGAGCGAAGGAGAAGCTGTCGGACGACTTTATCGTTTTGATTTCTCATTTTCTATCATTTCCTTATTTCTCTTTATGTGACGTTGAAAAAAAAGACAATGCAAGTCGCATGGCTATTTTTAACAATGCATCGCTGTATATCTCCCGTCATAGAAAGAGAATCGAGGATGTCGAGGGGGCTTTCTTACTTTCGCTCGTTATTCGTCTGAATCTCGAATTCCACTTTCATCGTATTCGTCTCGCAGCATTCTCAGTTCGCGTCGTGTAAGTTTTTGCAAACATTAGTCGATTTACAACGCGCTTTCTGCGGACTATAATTATCGTTCTATTAAAGATCGCGGGGAACCACGTCGCGTTTTCTACCGCGCGATAATTATCGCGACACGCCGTGTCTCCTGTAATCGCCACATAGAAGTTTTCATAATAACCGTGAGATTCGAAATGTATTGAGTCGACATATAATTAAGAGGCATTCGATTTGTTTCTCTATACTGTTTATGAAATAAATATTATCTGTCGTAATGTAACGGCAATTATTTCAGCTTTTGGACTAGGCTGATGGAAGAATTGGGCTAATTAAAGTGTAATTTTGTGTTTTTATTAATTCTTAATAGTACTTTTGTAGAAATTGTACTTAATTATATTGAGCTTTTGTTAATATTTATAATTATAAATCTCTTGTAAATATTTTTACAGAAAGAAGTAGATAACACGTAGAAAAGATTTATTACACGCATCTGTGTAATGATTTATTCAAAATAGTTTCCACAGCATGATTATTAGTGCGAAAAGTAGATAAAGTCATTAAGGCAGGTGGTATATAAAGGCATAGTTGAATGAGCCGAAACAACATAATCGCTCGTATGCGTGAACTGCACGCTTCCTGGATGCGTTTTAATAATTACGCAGCGCGGCGCGCACGGCAGGAGGATGAAAAATATGGAGTTAACTAGGCGAGCGCGCGGCGCGGCATCATTTAAGATCATCGTCGTGATTTACGGTGGGAAGAGGTGGAGATCCTGCCTTAAACGAGAGCGCGTTTTTAAGATGCGCGAGACAATGGCTGTCTAGAGCTCATGGGCGTACGCGGGTAAGCCGCGACCTCGATCGCGCAGCCCCAGTTTTTTTTGCCGGTCTACCGTTCCCATGCCGCAATGTCCAATGTTGTAAAAATACCGTTACTACATCCTATAAATTACTTAAAGTTCCCACAGCTCACGCCCCCGCCCGCCGCTCTCGCCACCTCCGCTTTGAGATAGCCGGCGAAATTATCGGACCCCCTCGCGCAGAAAATCGACAATATCGAATCATCTCGCGATTCCCGCGCCCGATGTTTACGTCAAGAATAATGGAGAAATTCGGTGGAAAAGAGATAAAAGTCCAAAATATTACGAAAATAATAAAATCAACCAAGCATTTTATTTTATTCGAGAAACATTTGCTCATTATGTAAAGTACTTATTCTGCATCGAATTCAGGAAATGTAAATTTGTGTATATTAAGATATAAGCATCTAAAATGCTAAATCTTATTTGAAAGGAGATGACTACTACATGTGTATCGTTTTTAGAAAACTCTGTTATGCATATTTAAAAATAAAATAAAATCTCCTTTTCATGTCTTTGAACAAGCGGAATTGACGGAAACACACTCGCAAATTTCTCAATTATCTTGATTGTAGTAACTGCATTTATGCTTATCTCGCTGGAATAAATTTTCCGGTTACCTGTTATGCGTGTACATGCAAAGATACACCTTGTAACATTCGGTAAGTACGTCGAAATTTTTACATTCCGTAATAAAAACGTAAAAAAGTATCGCTCGTGTGTATCGGCATTTTTTTAAAGCCCAACTGGCCGTAATATTGTGTACTTACGTGCCGATAAGTATCGCGAATGGAAACGAGTGTCTCGTACGAGAGCTTTTAAGGCGCGCGTGTCGCTTTAAGACATTGAAGTAATTTAAGTCTACCTCGCGAGAGAGAGAGAGAGAGAGAGAGAGAGAGAGAGAGAGAGAGATCGCTACCGAGATGCACACCGGCCGCAGCATCCGCGATCGATTCGTTCGTGTGATATGTGTCTTATGCAAATGCACGGAGATTCGGCGCGTTTTATCTTAAGGTTACGTTCGATAAAAAATAATGAGCGCATACGACTTGTACATCAAATCGCGATTAACAATTTGCGGTTTGAAAGAAGAGACAAATGGAGATTATTCAAGATTCAATTCTGGTTACTGCGACGGTACACATCGTGATGCATACACGAAGACTTATGTAAGCTGTTTTCAGAAACGGAGATCCGCAATATATTCGTGCTCTTTAGTAAATCATGGACGCTTTTTATTTGAAAAGGATCTGTTCCGAATTCATTAAGGAATAAATACGTTTATTTAAGTATTATACGTCAAAAAATATGTGTTAATAAATTATCATGTTAAGAGAGCTGAAAATAAGCTTGGAGTAAGCTTCGCATATTACTTAGCTTGTCATTTAGAATACATCTTGTGACGTTTCCTGTCTTCATAGAATTAGTGTAATAACTAAGTGTCGTAATTTCATAACATTGAAACGTACATAATGATATCGTACTCCAAGATAGCGTGGTATTTAAAATCCCATTAAAGAATGGTTTTTCCCACAGGGATGACTGATTCGCACAGTCATTTAGGCTTACAATTAGTAACTCGTAGGCGAGTTCGGTACACTATGTAGACACTTATATACATTTATACATCATCTATACTGATTAAATCATTTAGGCACACGTTTTTGCATGTGATAGTGCAATAAACTTTAAGGGGAAGTGGAAACAAGGTGCAATCTAATAACTCAAAAATAATAAGAAGAATAAGATTAATCTTAGAAGCGAAAGCTAAAGCTCAGGTTTTATTTATTTCTTTTAATTAAAAAAATAAAAAATTTAGATTACTAAGCCTGATGTAACATCAGCACAACATCAGCACAACATCGCCATAATACAATGTACAATAAATCTTGCGTTTTATTCTACCAAAAACTCTTGCGGCTTGTATCTAATTTAACGAGACGAGGAAACATTTCATCTTCTTCTGATGGTAATTTCGAGAGCAGGTTGACTCGGCGAGTTAGAGACGGTGTTGGAAATGCGAAGGTGATGCACGCGTCTCTTTAACCGGATCCGCGGAACGTCGCGCACGATGAAATTGCCGGTTGCGGAGAAGAAAAAAAAAGAGTGAAGTGGC
>QKQZ01010374.1:0-34871 GCA_003595255.1 Solenopsis fugax | reverse complement strand
GCCGCCGGGTGCGAGTGTTGATCGCGATAGCGGTCGCGCCGGTTGAGCCGGTTCTACGAGCTTACGCCGAGCCTACGCCGAGCGGACGGCAGCATGGACGACGAGCCGTCGACGGCCACGTATCTGGGCCTAGACCTGAGCACGCAGCAGGTAAAAAAAAAAAAGATTCCGACGGCGAAACGCGACACGGGCAACACCGTTAATGCGCGATCCAAACAAACGGAACCATCTGAGAGAGAAGCGGAAGAAGAATAATGCGCGGTCTCTCTGGAATTATTTCTACATTCNTTTTTTTTTTTTTTTTTTAGTTACATGATTCTGCGACACTCGTCGGAACTCTCGCGCGTTACGGTTACTCCGATGACCACGTGGAACTCGATCGATCTGATCGCGCGACGCCGACGGTATTGACACAACAGTATGTTTAGAATCTTATTTTGACAATTACGAGAGCAGAGCATTTCATGAGCAGCGACGTCGTTAGCTTTCGTACACTGAGAAAAAAAAAAATTATTAACTTGAATTGAATTCTTCAACTCGATTAAATTCTTTCGGTTCAACTGTTTATGTGTTTGACTTAAATACATAAAATATTTGAACTTTATATTAAGATTTGTTTGTATTGAAACTTCAGTTTAAGCATTTATATATTTAACTTCAGTTTAACTTCAGATATATTTATATACTTAACTACATATATATTTAATTTAATAACTTTTTTCTCAGTGTATGTACTTCTTTCTCTTTTTTTCAAGGAGTTAAAGATTGAAATCGGCACGAACAAAATAAGATCTCGCCTCGGAATCGAATCTTCAATGTTACTGACGCAAGTGAAACCGAGTCGACACAGTTATCTGCATGTTTACTGTATAATAGCTATAAGTTTCAATATCACATTTTATATAACATGAAAGTTGCATCAACGTTGTAGTTATAATTTCACCATTTTTCAAAAGTATGTCATTTTATTATAATTAATTACTTTTTTGTATAACGTCTATATAGTTCTATATAGTTAGTCTAAATTCTATGTATTGAAACACATATTTCTTATGTAAATAACATTTGCACATTTATATTACATAAAAGAAAGCAATGGATACAAGTAATTATGATATAAACATCATGAAATATTTGTTGTATAAAATATGATTTTCAAATTATATAGAAGTTACAAGTTGTGTCGACTGGGTTTCTATTTATCGAGCAGAGGATGATGCTCATCTGATTCATTCCTTCGCGTTTGTAGTTGTCGAAAATTGGAGTCTCCGAAATCACGTCGGTTTATTAAGGACTAACGATCCTTCGTGAAAAGGAGTCACGCAGGAGAATTTCCAATTTGGCTTGCGATATTCTTTTCTTTTCTTTCTTTCTTTTTTTTTTTTTTTTTTCCCAAAAATCTGCGGTCGCACGAAGCGTTTCGTGATTACATGCCGAACCGACGCACGCGATGCAAATCTCGCTAAGATTCTCCCTAAGAATGGTATCGCGCCGGATGTGTTCTTGAGAAAAAAAAAAAGTAACAAAAGCGCGGCGGCGGTCTTTAAAACGCGCTAATTGCCCATAATCGCGGGAGCGTAATTTATAAGGAAGGTAATTTATAAGCGCGAGGCGTCTTTGGAAATCTCCACCTTACGGCACGCAGCCTCAATTCATTTTCTTCAAATTCTTCCGTTAACCGTCACACGATTCAATTATTAACGCTCGTTACTTCGTCGTCAATGCCCCCATTCACTCCGAGAGTGATAACCTTAGGAAGTGTGTTTACGAGTTTCATTAGCGTCGAATAGAGGAGACGACCCATCGGGGCGGGAAGGGAAAGCCTGGATTTTACTAGACGCCCGTGTTACGCGTCCCGAAGTATGTCAATACGGCGGCGGCTGTAAAGTATTTTATTTACGCAGGAAACACGCGAGCGAGTCGAAAGAGAGACGCTCTGACGTCGCCGAGAGGGTCACTATTATCTAATAGGGTGATAACACACGGGCCCGTCGTCGGCAGATAAAACGCGGACGGAGGAAAGGCGAAAACGGCGAAAAATGATACGGCGAGATAGAAATATTATGGCCGATAATTAATATCGCGGGATGCTGCGACATCAGAATAAAAGAAACGAATAAAAATTCGTACGCATCGCGGGGTACGGGACACCGTCGGCGATAATATAAATAGAGACATGTTAGTTTCTCCCGCATTGAACTGTATGCTGTCAATATTATTGCCAATTTATTCCAAACGTACGTGATGATTGAAGATCATCAGCGATGCGTCCCGACTAATCGATCCCGATCTGATTTCAGTTGAAAGCGGTGGTGGTTGACGATAATCTAGCTGTCCTTCACGAGACCAGCGTACAATTCGACAATGATCTACCGGAATTTAGGTACAAAGTTTTTTAAATAAGAATTTACCCTCTACATCTCGTAGAGCGAAAATTGCATACACTGAGAAAAAAATTACTAAATTTTAATAAACGTTTGTTTGAATAGTTGCAATGAAACATTTACTAAATTACTACATTTTTTATTGAGTAAATATTTATGTACCGTAAGTAAATGTTTTATTGTTCAAAAAAATATTTATTAAAATTAGTAATTTTTTTCTGTCAGTGCAGGTTCAATTTTCATTCTACAAGAGTGAATTTTTACTCTTATTAGAGTGACAAATCACTCGAAAAATTCACTCTTTTAGAGTGACGTTCCACTCTAGGAGATATAAAGAGTAATTTTTTGCATGTTTCATCTTGTGATCATAGTTGAGAATTAGCTGATCTTCCTATTGGAGCAAACTGTAAATGTTACGTATTTTTATATATATTAGATCATAATGAGGATTATTACCGTTGTATAAGAATAATATATTGGCAAATTGAACACGTCGGAAAATACTTACAGTACAGTTAAAGTTTACATAACGAAGAGTGTATTCTAATTTTGCAGGACATACGGAGGGGTCATACGAAAGAAGAACGAGTCACATGTCGTGGTGGTGCCTTCTCTGATGTGGGTTAAGGCCTTAGATATGATACTAGACAAATTGCGCGTTTGCGGGGTCGATTTTAGCAGAGTAACAGCTATTTCTGGTTGCGCGCAGGTAACACGACCGTATTGAAAGTAAAATGGATTATTTTAGAAAGCCGCCCCGTAAAGAGTATAACGTTTATTATTTTAATGGTATGAGCAGCAGCACGGCACGGTTTATTGGGGCAAAGGCAGCCGCGATCGGTTACGGCGTTTGGATCCGATAAAATTCTTGCACGAACAATTCGCCACGTCGTTTTCCGTGACTCACTCGCCCGTGTGGATGGATTCCAGTACGTCGAAAGAGTGTAGCGTTCTGGAGGAGATCGTGGGTGGGCCTCACGTAAGCATCGTTCGTCTTGCCTATATGTAATAAGGATGGATTACACAACGCACGCGAAAATATACATCCAAATATCTGGCGGTTATATACGTTAAAGTTTATACGAATGCATATACGTTTATTGGCTAACATTAGCTTTCACAAGGGGTTTATTTCCGCGATGTGCAATCATCCTAAACGACTGACAGTTGCAACTACGCGAGAACGAATTGGCCAAATATTTAAAGTAGCCGGCTTAGACTTGGTGTACACACACGAGGACCGGACAGGAGGCCGACAGCGTTTATAGTTATCCGTGCGGCGCTGTGATTTCAGAAATTAGCGGAAATAACGGGTTCACGGGCGTACGAGAGATTCTCAGGACCGCAGATTGCGAAAATAGCACGCACGAAGCCGGAAGCCTACTGCAGCACTGAGGTATTACCTACTAAAAACTCGTGGCTTCCTTCGAAAAAATGAAAACGGCAATCCGATCGAGGTATTCGTTACGTATGGCTATACTGATTGAACCTTACTACAATTGTATACTGCTTATTTTACGAGTGTGTCTGTTAGTTTTGCAAACATGTAGATAAGTGTAGACGATGCGTACACTGAGAGAAATCGTTTCGGAGAATAGTGATCAAATGAATTTTATAGTTACTGGTACCAAAAACTTGGTTACATTGAACAAAACTTTTTGTAATTTGTTGTATGAAAATAATTATTTGGGTAAGGCTACAAATGGTTTGGTCAAAACAACTATATATTTAGTAACTATCACTATAAAACTCACTTGATCAAAGCAAACTTTGGTTGATTTTACCAAACATTTCTATCAGTATAGCAATTAATATCGAATTTGTATTAACTCGCGTTCTTACGATTAATCACGTTTTCATTTCCTCTTAATGTCTCTCACTGACAAAAGTGTGCAAGCTAAAAATTTCTGCGACGTAACCGCCGTGTGATTTAACGCCTCTAATTATATCACGATGATCAAAGTTGTGCGTCATACTCTTTGTGCCGCTTCTAAAACGCCTCTAAGCCGAATAATTGTTATTTACGCGTGTCCCGCTCTTTCTCTCCCCCTTTTCCAGAGGATCTCGTTGGTGAGCAATTTTATCGCCTCTCTGTTTCTGGGCGATTACGCGCCCATCGATTGGTCAGATGGCTCGGGCATGAATCTGTTAAATATCCGTACGAAAGACTGGGATGATATGTTATTGGAGGTAAAATAGCATTGTGTACGTTAGTGTCTAACGCCTGATCGCCTGTATTTAATGTATGTACGTACTTGATAGACTTGCGCAAGGGGGCTGAGAGAGAAACTGGGTAAGCCCGTTTCATCGTACAGCGATATCGGCCCTATATCGCCTTACTTCGTGGAAAGATTCGGTTTCAACGAGGAATGTAGGATAATCGCGTTCACCGGGGACAATCCTGGCTCTTTAGTAGGTACGCAGTATCACTCGTGCACTCAGTCACGATTTTTTTATTTAATTTCGCGAACAACAACTTTAGAACATGCCGTTGTACTTACGACAAGAATGATACGTAGGTATGAGGCTAAAAGAAGGTGATATCGCTTGCAGTTTGGGTACGAGCGATACCTTATTCCTATGGTTGAACGAACCCAAGACCATAACAGACGGTCACGTACTGTGCAATCCAGTAGATGATGAGGCTTACATGGCGTTACTTTGGTAAGTGTCTTCTATTATTCATTTACTACTACAATGTAAAAAATTATTATTACAATGTAAAAACTATGACAGCAATTTTTTGCATTGTAGCTTTAAAAACGGTTCTTTGACTCGCGAAAGGATACGGAACGATGCCGCGCAAGGTAGCTGGCAGATATTCAACGAATTGTTAGAGAGTACCCCGCGAGGAAATTTCGGTAATTTTGCCTTGTATTTTGATACACAAGAGATTCTACCTTTCGTCATTGGAGATTATAGATATAACAAGGCCAATGACGAGATCTCTCGATACAGTTCGAAAGAAGTGGAAGTGAGAGCGCTGATCGAGGGTCAATTTGTCGCAAAGAGAGCGTACGCTGAAGACTTTGGATTTGTCATCGGTAAGAAATCTCTTAATTTCTCTATTACGATCTTATTTCACAAAAATTTCTGATGACTTTTTTTTTTATGAAGGACCTAATACTCGGATAATTGCAACGGGAGGTGCCTCTATAAATAAAGCTATATTGCAAGTGCTTTCCGACGTGTTTAATTCGCCAGTGTATATCTTGGTAAATATATTACGATAATTATTATTATTATTCGTATTTAATATATTTAAAGAGACTTTTGTCGGATATAGGAAGCAGCTAATTCGGCTATGATGGGTGCAGCGTATCAAGCAAAACATGGTTTGCTACGAGACAATGGTACTTTCGACGAAATTACACGCTGCGTGCCAGAATTGACGCTGGTGTGCAAGCCTTACGATGATGCCGAATCGGTAAATAAAAAAAAAATTTGAATAGATATCTTTTACTATCAAAATTGATTATATTAATATTTTCAGATTTATAGACCCATGACCGTGCGTTATCGCAAAATCGTAGATCAGATATTGAAGAAGAGGAGTGAACAAAAGCATGTGTAAATCTTGTATATAAAAAAATGTTCTAAAAAGACTTCTCTCTTGTGCGCGATGTTTCTCAGAGTAAATGTAAAGTGATAGATTTGTGCTATTTGAGAGAATTTTATTAAACATATTATTAAATTATTTAGAATATTTAAATTTATATATACTTTCTATTGTATCTTGAAAGAAAAGCATTTTATATATGGGTGAGAATCTCTCGTACAATCTGTACGAATATGTAAAAAAATTCTTTGTAAAGTGATAGATTTGTGCTATTTGAGAGAATTTTATTAAACATATTATTAAATTATTTAGAATATTGAAATTTATATATATACTTTCTATTGTATCTTGAAAGAAAAGCATTTTATATATGGGTGAGAATCTCTCGTACAATCTGTACGAATATGTAAAAAAATTCTTTGTAAAGTGATAGATTTGTGCTATTTGAGAGAATTTTATTAAACATATTATTAAATTATTTAGAATATTGAAATTTATATATATACTTTCTATTGTATCTTGAAAGAAAAGCATTTTATATATGGGTGAGAATCTCTCGTACAATCTGTACGAATATGTAAAAAAATTCTTTGTAAAGTGATAGATTTGTGCTATTTGAGAGAATTTTATTAAACATATTATTAAATTATTTAGAATATTGAAATTTATATATATACTTTCTATTGTATCTTGAAAGAAAAGCATTTTATATATGGGTGAGAATCTCTCGTACAATCTGTACGAATATGTAAAAAAATTCTTTTAACCTGAGCTTTAATTGATATTGTAAATAATATATCACGCATTTTTATTTTTTTAAAAAGCTTTAAAAATAAAATGATTATTCTAATGTATAAAACGACCATACAGAAAAAGATGTGTCCATAAAACATTTTGAAATAATTCATGAATAATTCATAATTATACCAATCACTATACCTTTTAAAAATTAACGATATATTCATGTCAACCAAATTCGACGTAAAGCTTATTCTCCTTATAAATAAGATTTATGTCAAAGTTTAGTCTTGTGTTTATGAATTACATAAACACAAGATTAACCGCGATTTCTTTTGCGATGCAAAAGACTAAGCGTGATTTCTTTTACGATGTAAAAGAAATCAAGTTTAAATAATAAAAAAAAATCTTATTTGATGTAATATTTATTAATATTATAACTGTTATACGTATTATACGATCCTAAGAATAAACACAATATATATTTTGATCATATGTTATTTTAAAATGGTTACAGCAATAAATTGTTAAGATTATATCAATAAATGATATAACACATCACTATTATAAAAATTATATATATTCAATTTATATATTTACCCTTTTATTTACTTTTTCCTACCACCTCTCTCCTTCGGTAGCAAGTTGATAACATTGCCTGATGTTAAATTATAATATGCAAGAGTATTATTATCTTTGAAGAACATTCCCTGGAAACAAAAGTTACATTTACAGAATGCCATATTTATTTGTAATCGAATACGAAAAAAAAATTATTAATTTTTATTACCTCGTATTGTAATTTTTGTTTCCCAGGTGGCATACCAATTTGCTCGTGAATAAGCGCTTTCATAGTTGCCACACTATCGCTTACTTGTAAAGTAATATTCAATGTCTGACCATTCAATTTCCATTCAGCCTTCTCTGTCATCATAGGTACAGCAATGTTAATTTGTACAGGACCCTTAAAAAAGAGAATTGGAATTTTTTTCTTTTAGAAGTTTACTCATATAATTTGAGCTCTTCACTAAATTGACATTAATCTTCTTACCTTATTTCTAGCGAGAAACTGTTGCTCTGGAATTAACGAGTCCTCGGTTCTCAGTTTTTTAGTTTGCGGTTCATCTTCCAGTGGTTTATTAGCAGGATGTTTCAACCCGATCTTTAAAAAAAAATTAAAATAAATTTTAAAATATAAAATGATATATAATTAGTGCAGTTGTATATTTTATAACAAATTACTTACAGTGGCCGTCATTGGTGGCTGTATTGGCGGTGGCGTTGGCATAAATGGTGACATCGCTGGAGCTACAACAGATTATTTTATTTCGATTAGTTTTATCTATAAAAATGCGGTAACAAGATAAATTTTTCAAAATATATAAAAAAATTTCGTACTCATCAAAGGTGGTGGTCTAGGCGCCATGGGCGGCATAGGTGCCATCATCATCATCGGTGGCTGCGGCATCATCGGTTGGGGTATACCCATAGTAGGCATACTCATGGTCGGCGGTGGAGGAGGTTGAGTAGGTACTGGTATAGGCTTTGGTGCAGGAGGCTTCGGAGGTGCTTTCAATGTAGCTTGCGGCTTTGAAGCGGCAGCAGCCATATGGGAAAGTTCGGTTGCACGATTTACTGGTTTCGGGCCGATCTTCTCCTTCTCTTCATCAGGCAGAAGACCCTTGACCTTATGTATTTGATGAATTTGTTCTTCAAGCGTAATGTTAGCCCGCGCTGCTCTCGTCGCTGCTTCCACACTCGAGGTGTGACCGTCCCATGTGACTTTGTCATCCTTCTTCTTGTCCTCTTCACCAATTTTCTTACCAATCGCAGTTTCTTCATCACCTACGCCGAAGATATCGGTACGCCTCTCAGCAAGTTGTTTGAGACTCGCTTCGATCGCCGTGCCCGGCGCAAATACAGTCTCCTGCGCCATTTTATCTAGATGCTTGTCTCTCTGCTCGACCCAGCGTGGATCCAACAATCCGATACGCATATGTTCTTGCACCTTACTAGCGGGAATACGTTCGCCAGTAATCGGAGAAATCAGGTATTCATCAGGAGCCGCAGGACGAGTAGTTTTAGGAGCTATAAAAATATTGAGAATAAAATATGGATTTATTAGAGTAACTTTAACTAATAATTTTAATTGATGATTGAAAAATATGCTTACCATGTTGTTTCGGATCGTATCCTTTCTTGACTACCACATTTCCTGGCGTAGGCGGCAATGGAGGCGGTTGCATGCTCGTTTCTCGTGGTTTGAGTTCTTTAGATTTGTGAGTGTCACCTGGTGGAGACACATCATCCTCATCGCTAGAATCTTCCTCCATATCTTGCACCTGGAAATATTAAATCGTAATGTAATACAAAATACAAATATTCACATCATAAAATAAATCTATATCATAAGTATGGAATACACTTACTTGATTATTATCTTTCGCACGATCGGATTTCTCGCCTTCTGTGCGAGTCTGCGTTTCCTCTTCTGCGTCACTATCAATTTGCATTTCCACATCCTCACCGTCCTCTATACGTTCCTGTAAATATTTTTAACTAATGTACAACTGATATTACTTGGCACAGTATTTTACATAATTAGTCAATGAAATAAAAATGTTAATGATACAGAAATTCGTGATCAAACCTGCATAAGGACACGTGCGCCGACTTCGTCTGGTGTTGTCGGCGCTGGGAAATTACCGACTTCAAACTGTTGATAATCTACCGTTTCAACTACGACAAAATCGTGCCAGTCAATTTGCGCGTATGCAACTCTTTCCCTTTCCAATTCCTCCTCCTCCTTACGTCTCTGTGCCTCTTGATATTTTAAATATTCTGCACGGTATTTTACTTGTTCCAAAATTTTATCCATATTAAGTGCTTCATCCTTGAGACGCGGCAATAAATCTTTTGGTGGAATCAGTACCTATAAAAAAAAAACATTAGTACATTAGAAACTTTTTAGTTTTGTAAACAGTAAATTTATATTGATTCTGAAACAGGACTACTGTTATCTACCTTGGTGTACTGTTCCAAGAGTTTAGTAAAGTACTGAAACAAGGAATGCTGAGGCCGCAGGAAATCAAACTGGAAATTCCTTTGCTCGCGATTCATTAGATTGGTCAAGAACTGTCTTCCATTACGTGCAACAAATTGGGCGGTTAGCTTCACAATATCTCTGAAAGAAAAGTTTTATTTCATTAATGCACTGCAATGTAAAAAATATTAATTATCTATATATAAAGATTATTACATACAGATCCAAAGCAGATATAGAAGGAGGATCTGCGATAAATTCAAACTCAGTTGGTGGATCCTTGGGTACAAACGGTTGTTCGACTTGCTTCAAGATTTCCTGCTGCTTTTGATGCGCAGTAAGATTGACGGTTTTCCCAGGAGCTGAACCTACCGTGGGTTCCTGACCTTTCCCTTCCTTAAACTCCTTTACTTTGTGCTGATAGTAGGCATGATAAGGATCACCAAAGTTCAAAAAATTGAACTTGGGATTGCCCAATTCGTTCTGTCTGATCCTGGATTCAAATTCCGGCCCGTTCCTGGCTACGAAACTGGCGGTTTTATCAACGATATCTGAACTTTTGCATAAGGAAGAACAAATAAACAATTCACACATCAAACAATATTACCACCAAAACTAGCTGGCGTATACAAAATACGCTTTCTACGTCGTTCTTCTCGCGGTCTCGTGGCGAATATTCCTTAAATGTAGTTATCGCATTCCGAGAGTATTGGCAAAGGATACTCCTAACCTCAGGCGGCGGGTAAATGATGCCCACGATCGGCTGCGACGAAGGAACGTTGTTCTCCTCGTTCTCGGTGGCCGGCGGCTGCGGTACCGCGACTTCTGGCGCAGGCATTGTGCTCGTAATCGATGTATTTGCAGCGATAAATAGCTTAATATATTACTATTATCTTCACACTATGAGAAATCGTCCATCTTCTCGTCCATCTGCTTTCCAAGTACTGTCGTACGACGCCGCATTTTCACAGATGTCGCTCGATGTCGATAAAATAGGCTGCATCTTTGACGAAACTTTAAAATAGATAAGATATCAATATTTTGAATAATTTATTTTAAAAAAAGAGAATATATACATGTGCGCACTTAGCCCAAAATTTATTTTATAATTATGAAACAAATTACAGATTACAATATAGGCAATAAAAAAATTAATATTGTTAAATAACAAAGAATAAAGACAAAACCTTTACTTTAGAAAGAAAAAAATATGTATAATATTCGCACTTTATTTTTGTACTTTCAATATTTTAAAAAACTTTATTTTTAAAACATTTAAATTTCTCATTAATTCATAGATATCGTAAAGAATTTGGATGAATTATTAGACGCACAAAAATGTAAAACGTTTACATAAAACGTGACATGGGAAAAGTGGAAGAGGCAAGAAAGAAATATCAAATATTATCTTGATTAATTTTTAAACTTAATTAACGTTTCCCCCACGCTTCTGACGTGTTCCTTGACGCATGGTCTTGAGCTACCTGTAATATACATATATCTACATACAGGTGACCGCGCGATACCGCAATCCGCGACATCGCTGGCAACCCGTGGACACGGTCGCCTCGGCAACTGCCATCAATTCCGTAAACAAAGGCACGCATTGTCGTGCGGAGAGGGTCGCGTGAAAAAAATATTACCTCGACCGGGGGTCGCCTGCCCGATGTACGAAGATGTGAATGCGCCGCGACGGCTCGCACTTATACTCTCCGCGTCCGCCCGAAAGACTCACCCACGTGTAAAGACTCGACCGCGTCCCGGGACCGCGTCCTCAGCGACCTGAGGGTTCCGCCGCTGCGACGATGTCGGGGAAAAAGGCCGCGGAGAAGATCTCCGAAATTGACGCGCATATCAGCAAACAGTACGACATAGTGCGACGTCTTGGCAAAGGGGTAATAACGTTATCCTCTCCCGTTCATCCCCTTCCTGCGCGCTGAAAATTGGCAAAAGCTGCTTCTACGCGAATTATACTTTTATCCCCGTGTATAAAATAAAAATAAGATAACGGATAATGCGCGGATTGACGTAAAACATGATCGCATAAATTACGATTTTACATGCGCCGAAAAAGTGTCTGTACGTGTGTTATACTGTATTTTATTCAGAGATTGCGACATATTGGATATTCTAAAGATATAAGCATCAAATTTTTAAATGTGATAAGCGGACAGTTTGACGGAAAACAAACTCAAAATTTAATATTCATTCTTTTGATATTTTAAAGTGTTTTATAAAAACCGATGAATTTCTTTGATATTTTATTAAAATAATCTTATAATTTTTCTATAATTGCTTTACGTGAAATCTTTTCTTGATTATTTAATATTTTTTTGCAGTATCTATTTGCATTAAAAGTATTTTTTTATGTTCTTATTGCTATCTCGATCATAAAAAAAAGAAATATTAAATCATGCATTATGGTGTATTATAGAAACTTTCCAACTTTTGAGAATATCAATAATCGTCATTATCCGTCAGGAAAAGCAAAGTTGGAGACAATCGATAACGTTGTCGTCGCAACGACGGCAAACGGATTATGGTACCTCAAGCCAATTTTTGTTAGACATCTATTTGCATAATTTGTATCTGATGACAGGTTGCGAGACATTCTCATTCATATCGTGATAATGCAAATTGCAATTTATGCAATATTCATGCATCGTATGCTCGCGTATATCCTCATATTTTATACCGTAATCGAGATAATTTCAATTGCAAATGCACATGAAAAAATAAAGAAATGGTTAATGTAAAACAGTTTTGCATATAATTCATGTACACATTAATTATTAATGTTCATTCTTGCTTAAGTATTATTAAAAGGTGTTTACTGAAAAATCATAATTTTGATAGAAAAATGCGACAACAGAGTTTCTAAAAATCTTCCATTTTCTTTATGGATACACTGTAATGATACACCGAGAAAAAAATTATTAAATTTATTAAAATTTTTAACTTGATTAAATTTATTCAATTCAAGCATTCATGCATTTAAATATATCAATGCTTAAATTAAATATATAAATACTTAAACTAAGTAAATTTAACCAAGTTGGAAAATTTGCTCAATTTAACAACTTTTTTTTCATTGCAGTAATATTATTTAATTTCTCTTTCTTTATGCAGGCTTACGGTATAGTATGGAAGGCGATCGAAAGGAAAAGGAAGGACACCGTTGCGGTGAAGAAGATCTTCGATGCCTTCAGAAATCAAACGGATGCGCAGCGTACGTTCCGCGAGATTATGTTCTTACTGTCGTTCGCTAATCATGAGAACATTATAAAGCTGATCGGACTGCATAAGGCGGACAACGATCGGGACATTTACCTCGTTTTCGAGTACATGGGTGAGTTTTACCCGATCCGAAGAAGAATACGCACAAATACGCATACGAAAGTCACACGCCATGTGCGCCGATTCTCAGACTTTCGGCCTGAAACACGTTTCGGCCCGTTTCCCCAGAAACCGATCTTCACAACGTCATTAAGCGGGGCAACATCCTCAAGGACATCCACAAGGTCTTCATCATGTACCAACTTTTTAAGGCGATCAAGTACATACACTCAGGCAACGTTATCCACAGAGACTTGAAGGTGATGTTGAGTCTTATGATCTATAAAAAAAAAGCGCTTAAAAAGTCGTGTAAAATGTTTTAATTACGTTTTAAAAAATTTTACGCCACAATTTTAATTTTACTGTTACTTTTTTTAATCGTAGACAGAAAAAAAATTAGTATTAAATCAACAATTCATTGTTTCATATATGTATAAGCAAGAATATAAAATATTCTTGAAAGTATTTGATAAAACTTTCTTCATATTAGCAAATTATTTTGTTTTATACTGAGTTTTAATACTAATTCTTTTCTGTGTATAAAAGCGCAAAATAATTTTTGTAATTTGTAAGACCACGGTCTTTTTTTACTTTTTATGACTTTTACTTCTTTACTTTTTGTGTGTTTAACCTTTTAATTTGCGTTATTTGGCGGAGGATGCACTGTCTCGTTATGTCGAGTTTGCGTTATTCTTTCGTTGCAGCCATCCAACGTGCTCCTGAATGCGCAATGCCATTGCAAAATCGCGGACTTTGGTCTGGCACGTTCGGTTACGCAGATCGGCGAGGGTGACGGCGAAACGGGAAGTGATCCAACTTTGACGGACTACGTCGCCACTCGGTGGTACCGCGCGCCAGAGATTCTCATAGCTTCAAAGAGGTATACGTTTATTTAGTTAAAACAGTTATGAGACCATATAAAATTGTAATTGTAACATAACTGAAATATCATTTCGACCTGCTTCTGTCTGAAGCATTGTCAAGAGAGATGTTGGCGTTTCCATTGATTATACGAATAAGAATAATTCTGATTAAAATTGACGGACACATTACTGATTATTAATTTAATTAGAAAATGATCTGAAAAAGATAATTTATAGTACAGTGCTTTTAATAAATAAAAATGAAATTTATTTGTAATAATTTATGATAAATTAATATAATAAAAAAATACGTATACATATCGCGTACCTTCGCATAAATGTGTGAACTTTAATGTCTCTTGAAATAGAATTCCTTTTATGCGCGAAATTCGAGCCATCGCAAGGATCGGATTCTATCCATGGCATATATTTTCAGGTATACGAAAGGAATAGATATGTGGTCCCTAGGTTGTATTCTCGGCGAAATGCTGCTCGGGAAGCCGCTCTTTCCTGGCTCATCGACGATAAACCAAGTCGAGAGAATAATGATAACTTTGCCTCCACCAACGGATGAAGGTATCCTTTTCACAACTGTTAAAAAAAGAGAAAGGAAATACCCAATAATTGAATTCTTCTCAATAATTTTTTTTAGATTTAATCTCTGTCAGCGCCGGTTATGGAACCAATTTGTTGGAAAAGACACCCAATAAGCCAAGACGGACTTTAAAAGATTTGCTGCCGGAGGTGTCGGAGAAAGCCCTAGATCTTATTAGCAATTTAATAGTCTTCAACCCCACACAACGGCTTACCGCGGTCGAAGCGCTAGAGCATACGTATGTGGCCGAGTGAGTACATTTATCATAATTTTTAAATATATCTATCCTCGAGGGTAGATAGATTTAAAAACAATTTTTTTATTTTGCGTTTTATACTTTTTTTATGAAAAAAGTATGAGTGAAAGTAGTTCTTTTTTAAATTGAGACACATCTGTGAATTACAAAGTTTGAAGAATATATAAATGGAAGATTAAAATATATATTATATAAATTCCCCTTTCAACAGTTTTCACAGAAGAGGAAACGAACCGGAAAGAGGCTCCAGCGTTGTACCGTTGTTGAGTGATGATGTGCAGCTCTCAGTCGACGAATATAGAAATAAGCTTTACGCGATGATGGACGAGAAGCATCGGAAACACAAAAATATGTGAGAATACATATTTTTGTTCACGTTATCAGCGATTATCATTTCAGACAATTGAGAATGTTTTGTATCATTAAAACATGATATAATCGTTTCACTTCATTGTAATTTTAATAAAATTACATGTATATTTATTTCGCGTACTAACAATTTTCTCCTTTTCGCGTTAACACATTTTTATAGGTCAAAATCCAGACTGCGGCGATTATCTGAAAGTATTAGGAAGGAAACCAGCAACAGTAGGAGTAACCCGGTGATCGGCCAAGGTGACACGATTGTCGGTGAGAGGATTGTATTATACAAGATACTTTTATCTTCTGCGATTTTATTCTACTAATTTTTACCTGCAAATTACTTTACCTTTCAGCGTATTCGTCATTGCCAAATAAGAAGACGATCAGGCCATCCCAAGGTGATAATTCTGCATGCGGCATTACGAGACCGCAGACGGTGAACAACTCCATAGAGGCACAAGAGACCTTAACAAATAACCGGCATAATGGTAAAAATTTTATAATAACATTTTAATCTTGAAGTTTTTGCTGATAAACATGGAAATACTTAATTGGCATGCTTGTACACAGAAAAAAATGACTATCAAATCAGCAATTCATTGTTTCATATATAAGCAATAATATAAAATCTTCTTGAAAGAATTTGATAATCTTGATCAGACATAATTAATTTACTTACATGAAGAAATAAAATTTTTTATGTTAGCAAATTATGTCTCTTTGAGATTATAAATACTTCCAAGGAGATTTTCTATTCTTGCTTATATATGAAACAATTAATTGTTGATTTGACAATAATTGTTTTTCTGTGTAACATCGGAAATTAAACTTATCGAGATTATACCGGCCTCCAACAAATTCCAATCATTACATTTGCGATCGATTGACAGTTAGGAACGTGGCGACACAGTACGCTTGTAAATTGACGAACGGAAACATACCCTCGACAGCGGCCAAAAGTTGTTTCTACTTTAATCAGCATCAGCATCAGCAGCAGCAGCATTCGCAACTGTCCAAATCCCAGCGTTCCATTCAATCGGATCAGATGGCCATGGTGAGCATTTAGTTCTCGTTTATTTCGCATTTCCTCGTGTTTGTTTCATCGTCCCCTTCTCGAGAGTCACTTTGCGCGCTAGAAGGTAAACGATAAATTTTGTTATTACAGGCTGCATGTCGTGTGGGATTTGCGTTTAGTAGGTACTGTAATCACTCATTTTATGCATCACCTATAGCAGACTGCATTCAACTTTAATTTATGCACGCCACGTTCGACACACACGTTTGAGAGTAAACTTTCAACTCCGCCGTAATGGCAAGTGTCGCGCTTAAATAATTTATTATCTCGATGAGACAACAAAGAAATTTTAAATGACATAATAAAGTAATAAAAAAAATTTTACAAGTCAATCATCAATTCGCAATTTTAATCGCATCAAACATTTTATTGCGCGAAACAGAGTGCAAATAGCGCGTTTCAAATAGCGCGTCATTACAGCGGAGTTAAACGCGTCAGTAAACCTTTCTCAGTCTTCATCATGTATGTAAAGAACTACTATTTTTGTCGAACTTACTGATCACCGTACAAGATTGCATTCATTTCACACTGCTGTGTGTACATTCGCGTCGGGATTCTATTTCTGTGCTCACAGAATTTCTTGAATTTTAGTACGGTGCCGGAAGCAGATCGAACCAATTAGTAACAACGGCACAGCGCGCTAAGCCACGAAGAGCCTGCAGGCAGCAGGTCTTCACACAGGCGCCGAGGACCTACGTTCCGGCATCCGTTAATTGCCGCGGTGACAATTATCGACCTAAAACGATGCCGGCGAAGCTGATCAGGATCAGCGACAGTCCAAACAGTATCAAACAGTCCAGCAACGTCGCAAGGACCGTCGTCAGGACTCTGGACGTCAGGACCGCGGCAGGTGGGGTCAGCAGTCCGGAATCGCCGTACAGCAACCATCCTCAGGCCGTCCGTAACTATCTGAATCAGACGGTGCCGTTGCTGGCGCAGCAGCATCTCCGGACGCGAAATCGCACGTCTTGCGACAAAGACAACTTCGACAGATCGTTCGCCGTCGCGGATACCGCGACGACCAACAATCGCGTCAAAAGTGCGACGCACGGTCAGGGTGGCAGGCTGTTACACACGAGGCACAGCCTCGACGTCGGCTACGTCGGGCAGAGGAGGTCGTCGACGACGTGCGACAAGTCGAGGTTTCTCAACAGTCACAGTCAGAGTCACGGCGTGATAGCGGAGTCGGTTTACAAGGATCTCTGTAACGGGACTATAGGGTGGTGAGGGTGAAGCGGGTGTGAGGCTTCGCGGGGGATGAAGAATGACGATCAGCGACGGGACAGTCGCTCGACGATCGTTTTGCTTTCCTGTCGATGAGATCCGCTAATCGTTCGTGCACGCGAGCTCTTTCAGCGTAAGATTTTTTTCTGCTGGAGGGATGAAGCGGTCGAACGTCTTGGGGATTTCTGTGCACAAGTTTGCGAATAGAATCCTAGAAAATCTGCGGTTAATGTTATTTTATAACTTACGTCGAACATTAAACACACACAACATTTTCAAAAAATATCGCACTTCTATATCTCTTCTAAATTTATATTGTTATAATTATGTAATTATATATTTGACCGACAATATTTTTTTATTATATTCGTCTTGTGGTTTGCTGTGATGCAAACAACATTTTGTAATTATATTTACATTTGATTATCAATTTTTTTTCAATATATTTGTGTCACCTGTTGTAATTTGGCAAACAACAATTTTACGATAAAATTGAAAGAAAACCTTCGTTAGTTAGATTCCGTGATAAGAAGCGATCGATCGTCGTAGACTATCCTAGTGTTTGCTCGTTCATCCTCGTCCAAGAAGCAAGCCGCTTCACGCTACAAGATTCCTGAATAATTAAGCAAATTTTACACAAAATAAATGCAAGTAATAAACGCTATCAATGTGCTTTCGATACTTCGAATTCCCACGGGTATAATCAGGAATGTCAGTCACAAAAGCGACCTCGAAAACACCAAAATTTGCGAGCGAATATAATTTTTAAAACCACTATGACTACCTCGTACACTTATTACTTTTTATACCACATAAGATATCGAAGAGGTAAGTGAGAGACGAGCGTTGTTTCTCGCCTTTTCTATGATAAAAATGCGACAATAAGCGAGAGCATGTAAAAGATCGATTTCTCCTTTATGAGAAAAATAAAAAAGAATAAAATAAACGTCAATTTCGAGAAAACGGAAACGAATTAAAAGGCAATTGCGCGGAGACTGCAGAGATCATCCCGTGGGAATGCGAAAAACAACGTAGGAGGCTTAGGACGTAAGCGATACGAATCACGTGGGGCCATATAGCGGAGTATATGACATACATATTTTTCTATAATATTTTATTTATATGTCGTGAATATATAGACACGTACGCGACACACGCATACACGCATACACGCACGCATGCACGCATGCACACTAGCAGATATCCGTCATCGATTTAGTGTACAAATCTCATTGTATCATACATTGTGTCGTAATGTCTTTGTGCAGCGATGATCGACAGCGCTCGGACTCGTTGCGTGCTATACGTATTGTGAGAATAAAGTTTTAATAAAAAAGAGAAAAAGAAAGAATCCTTTCATTAAATAGAAAGCAATTATAAATAATTATGCCTCTCCCCAGAGTAAAGGTGATTGGCAGGAACAATTAATGTTGTCCGTCTGTGGTACACAAGGTGCTCGGTTCTGGCTGTCTAGTCTCTAATTCACTTTTGTCTTTACTTTGCTGTTGATCTTCCTTGTCATTGTTTTCCGGTGGATCAATCTGTGCGTTCAAAACATCATGGATGTTTCTCAATTTGATATCTTTGTCATCACTGTTATTTAAATACCCGATCCGTTTATGCTGCCGTACCGAAATAGCATTTCTGCGCATTCTTACCAGCCTTCGCCGATATAATGGGATGTGTTGCACATTGTCGTCAGCAATCGTCATCGCGTTCTGCAACAATATCAAAAGTGATCAAAGGAGCGAATTCATACGTGTCACAAGACGAGAAAAAATTCAATTTGTGTCTTTAAGAGGTCTATATCAATCGCGGCGCAACTTCCATTTTCAATTTAAAATTCTATCTTTATCGCGTATCAAATCATCTAATTATTAAGTATTTATTTTAGAAAACTCAATAGATTTTTTATAGAAATATTTCGAAAAGTATAATGTTTGGAGAGATGCATGCGCGTATCTCTTATTGATTCGACGGTATTCATTCAGGAAGACAAAAATTTTGCTTCAAAGAATTATTTCAACATCTTGTAGCAAAATTGAGTATTTATGAAAAAAATACGTTTTTATAATTGATTTACTCTTCGGGAAGGATCATGGTGCGACCCTTTAGAGACGCGACTAGAGACACGACTAGAGACTCGATTGTAGATGCAATGAAAAATCCTCGAGAGATTCTGACGAAAACCGCGTGTCATCCAGAAGTAGACCACGGGGTTCAAAGCGCTGTTTGCATGTCCCAGAAACAGGAAGTACTTTAGTGTGTTGCTTAATGTGTCGTTTGTCGACGGTTCTGCAAAAACAAAGAAGCGTACGAGAAATTAAATTAATTAAATTAATTAATCCTTATTATTTTTTAAAAGTACAGATTTTTATGAGATCGTATTTACCGAAAATACCGAGATCGAGCAAATATTTGATAATATTATAGGGCAGCCAGCAAACAGCGAAGAGTATAGCAAGAAATAATAACATCACGGCAACGCGTTTTCTGTCCTGACGTAATCTGGAGCCCTGTAAACAGAAGATATTTGCGCATATATTAAATTTAAATTTTAGAATTCCTCTGTGCGTCTAATGAATTCTGCGTACTCTCTTTCGGAATAGTTGTCCTTAAAAAAAAAAAACTTTAAAATAATAGGTAGTTTAATTACAAAATTTAAAAAAATCGTTCATTGACCTGTCGTGAGCTGACGCTTTCCCTGTTGTCATAATCGAACGGTGGCTTCTCAGACCAAAGAGTGAAGCCAATCATTGAGTATGCCAGTAATACAACGAGACCTGAGCACATAATAAAAAAATGTCTAAAGGAAACAAAAACATACAAAAAGATGGATAGTATGTGTTCTAGTCATGTGTTTGTACAAATGTATTAGAATTAAAAAAAAAGTAACGTACTGTTCTTGTTTAGTAGAAATAACAAGTCAATATCAGTTCAATCGCCTTTACTCGGAAAGCAATGTGCATAGAAACAACTGAAATGGGAGACGCATAAGCAAACGCGCGCGCAAGTGTCTATAAAGTTAAATTTAAATTTATCTAAACAGTACAAAGTCCAAAATTGGGTCATAAGATGTCTTTAAAACTATTTTTGCGAAATGTTTTTAAGATGTCTTTAAGACGTCTTATGATTTTAGACTTTATGTTGTCTGAGTAAGTTGTAGATTAAGGTTTGTATTATTAAGATTTTGTTTACATATGTGAGAATCTGATACGTATATATGTTATGTAAAAATGTATGATGTAAAACGAAAATTCTTATAAATTTATAGAGGAACAGTAAAGATATATGTATATATACATATATGTATATCCTATATATATTCATATATCTATCGATAAACTTACATGGAATTATAATACAGAACAGGAAATATACGTTGCCAAAAACGTCTTGCCTGATTCCTAATGACGTTAAATCCTCTATGCACATATTGAAATCTGGTGGTATCGACGAGGTGGCATTACGCGAGAAATTCTCAATTACCATCGAGAAATTCTCACTTTTCACATTCTTGTTCCAGTATTCAATGACATCCGTCATTGGATTCTGGAATCTCATCTATGGGAGAAAGATGACACTCGTAATATCGCACATGCAAGTATATCATACATTTACAATAAACGTAATCATTTTCAATTAATTTTCGCCAGACAATTCGTCAATCAACACACAGGCTCAGTATTAGATTTAGACTTACCGCTCCATAGATCGTAATTAAAAAAGTCATGGACGCAAGCCAGATAGTTATAATAACAAGAATAATGTTCCTCTGACTACATATGCAGCGGAGAGTCATGGGATTCCTTATGGCTAGGTATCTATCGATGCTCATAGCCATAATAGTGTATATCGAAGCGGTAACACTTACACCTGTTGCAAACACGAGTGATTGTCCAATTAGGAATTTATATATAAGTGATATAAAAATATATATAATTTATTATATATATTTATATGCATCACATACATAAATTTCCATTTTAATAAGATAGTCACTTGTGTTCACGATGTTTTTACGTATAAATAAATGACATACAGATAATATTCGACTACAGAAAATGATTAAGAGATCAACAATATATTTATAATAATATTTACACATAATAAAATTATATAAAGTACATGCGAATAGTAATATTTGAAATGTGATCCATGTGAGTGAGATTGGATAAGAGCGGTCAATTTTTGAGAGCTTTCCAATGTAAAAATACTTACTTTGCAGATAAGAGGTCAGTTTGCACAGGAATTCACTTTGATTCCATGACATTGATATTTCCTGGCTGATTGTCATTGGCATACATATTATAGCAACCAATAAATCAGCCACGGACAGATTGATCACAAAATAGTATGTAACGCTGTAAGAAATTGTACCTTTATTTTTACACATAAACAAAAATGTCTCTCTCTCTCTCTCTCTCTCTCTCTCTCTCTCTCTCTCTCTCTCTCTTTGTTTCTCTTCCTGCCTTTCTCTCTCCTACGATTTATTTTTATATTTATACATTTAAATTTATTAATACATGTAAAGAACAATTTTGCTGAAATATCTAAAAATTTAGCTAGTTAGAGATCTAAAAATATTGGACCATCAAAATAATTATGTAAAACGCTTGAGTATGATGATAATCCGTGTAAATTAATTCGTTACATGAGGAGAACAATGAGAATTTATTAAAAGATCGAATTTATTGAAAGAGTGTTTTCATTAAAAACATTTTAATAAATATTTTGTGTTCGTATGTTTAATACGACATTCGCGTTAGGTTCGATAGAAGCATTAATCTTCAAAGAAGAAAGCTCGTCTAATCCCAACTGCGGAGAAGATGCAGATTATTTCTCTAATGAAAAATATATATTCTGGCGCAGTGTTCATAACTGCTTAGGTATTTCACGAAGTTGCATATATCCGTGGTCGCTTACTTCCGGCTTATATACGCGGCGTAGCATATCGTATCATGCAAATAAACTGTCCGCGATGCATTCATAATAGACGAACGTATGTAGCAGCTGCCAGTAGTATCTCTACGATTATTTTTCAACCAGAAATTCGCGCTCCCACGTGAAGAAGCACGGAAGTTGCATACAGTAAGATCACAATGAGCCACCGGGGATCTCTAATTTCGTTATCTTAATAGATTCGACTATTCGGTGCTATATTTATTTCGTCCCGGGAATATATGTAAATCTGGCCTCCAAGTTGATAAAAAATAAAAATTTATAATATAGTTCTTTGATAACTGTTTTTACCAGTCCTCTGTTTCTCTTAAGAGAATTTGAAATACGTCAATTCGAAAATTCAGAAATTTATACGGGGGTTAAATTCGCCCCTTGCTTTGTTTTCTTATTACCGACGTCAGATGTTAGATAATTTGTAATTAAAACACTTTGAACTTATTTAATTCTGAACGTACACATAATTACATACCTCTTTAAATGATACTTGCAGACCATTATGATCACAAAAATGTTAGCTATCACACCGATAAGTACAGTTGGTGCATAGAGAATAATCAACAGATAGTCCTTATAACTTCCGTGAAAGTAGTCGTAAAGAGTCCACATTGTCTTGATCATAATATTATCGATTTTCGATGACACAGTCTTGTTCGCTAGCATTGTGATGTTTATATGATCTTATACGACTGGATCTTAAATTAATCAAGACTAGATAGACTTCGCGCAAAAATATTAAAAAGAAAATAACGATGGTAGCGTTGAATAATTCAAAAACGTTGCACGAGAAAAGAAATTTTTAAAGAGCTGCTCTCAATACGGATGGTAGAACGATTTTCTTTCCGAATAGGAACAAGAGAGTTTTCGCGTTTTGTCACAGAGATACCCGACGTACCGTGCCGAGAGTTTTGACAGTTGCGCACAATGTGGTCCAACTACTCACACTTCCGACACTTTACGTTCGCGGAATAGCTTTTATTGGTGTCGAGCTTAATGTGAGGAAAGGATTCGCGGTGGTAACTACTTGGAGTAGCCGCCGGAGTCGTGGCACATGCAGTTTGAATCGCGGTCGGAGCAGACACGCGCACGAGACTGTTTAGCGGTAGCTTTATTTCCCTTAGACGTTTGTTAGAAATTCCGACTATAGCTGACGGTGTTCGCACAATTACGCTGGTCATTTCTTGAGATATTTTCTTGATGTACAATTTCATCAATGCCTCCTTTCATCAACCTGTGATCTTCTGCATTTGTTTTAAAAGAAAACATTGTAAAAAAATGAATTAAAAAACGATTACTATTTTACTATATACATCTATATATTTTGATTTTATCATTATTAAAAATAAATTGATAGATTCAAATTATTCTAAATATTTTAGAATTTTATGTTTATGCTAGCTGTTGTCAATTACTAACACTAATATATATAGAATTATAATATTAAGCACAATTTAGAATGAACTGAATTAATTAACAAGCCATTCGCGATTTATTTATTCAACATATTGCTTTTTTGTGCAATACTTTAATTCCTGAAAAATATAGAAAGATCCAAACACACACACAAACTTCAAATTTTATTTAGAAAACATTTGAAAAAGAAAAAGTAAATAAAGCAACACACCAAAATATTGTATAAACACTTTTCCTACAGATAATGATTCATTACTTTATTGCATGTAAGTGTACACATTTAACATCTGCCTCCAGCCTTCGTCTATCTATGAGAAACATCATGAGGAAAGTAATTAAAATATATTATAATATCGAAATAAGAGACATTTTTATAAAACGTTCATTTTTAAGAAATTGAAACACATTCTTTAGAATTCATTTAGAAAATCGATACTCATTCTTCTAATTGAATTGAATGATAAATGATATTAAAAAAATATTTTGGACAATAGTTTTATGTTTTTTAACATACTTAATAATAATTGTACACTGGAAAAAATTATACCGGCCGTTTTACAACATCCATCATCCTTCCTCGTCGATTGTATCGCCATGTTCGATCTGTAAAAAACGTGCTTTACCTATTACCGTAGCGACAACATGCTCTCTCAACGCAAAATGACAAGCCGAATTTCATGGGTATTCTGTTACAAATTATTCTTCTCCACGTAATTGTCTGGATGATGTCAAAATGAATCGAAAAGAATATTATATTTTTTTAATATATTTATTTACCTTTTACGTTGAAAAAAGAAGGATTTTATGATTTTTCCTTTCAACTTCGATCTGTAAACAATCGATCCGTAAGCGAAGAAAGATGAGGATGGAATTAGCGGGAACGACAAACCGATGAATCAATCGCAAGGATGCAACGCATTGAGATCTTTCTGAAGATCTTCTTTAATTACCGCTAAACATTAGCGGTATGAAGGATCACCAAATACGTAGTTATACCAGAAGCTATCTGCGAAAAATAAAGAATAAAAAAGTTATGGAAATATAAACTATCTTCTAAACGATTTTGTACAGAGATGGATTAAGTAAACGTTCCAAACTATTATAAACTGCAACGTTTCTAGACATGATTACTGTTTTTTATCTTTATCGTATTATGTAAAAGTGTTTTCGACATATATTTTCTACTTTTATACAAAAATTTATTTACTTGCATTATTTTTCTCAGAACTCACCGAAAGAAGCAATGGAAGATCGATGCGTATGATTCCATAAGAGGCAAAGAAATGTACTTGTCGTAACTGGAAGTAGGTCACAGCCTCCACACTGCAATCCTGCAATTATTTAACAAATATTTATTTTAATTAATATTAATATTTAATTAATATTTAATGCAAAAGTTAGCTGCCCAGAGCAAAACTTATAAGAAGGAAATTTCTATTTTATATTTTTTATAATTATTTTCTTATTTCACTTTTTTTATCATTTTATTTTTATTTCTTATTTTAATAATTAGTCGAAAATAAAATTTAATACAAATGATGAAAATTGTAAATATTTGCAATCAAGATAAGTTGATTACGTTTATTAATCAGCCCAATTAATTGGACACTGTTTAAGAAATCTATTAGAATACCAGTACAAATTAAATCTTCTATATTTTAATAAATGTATTATTGAACAACTAAATTCATATGTATATTAATTAAATAAAAAATTGTTTTATAAAAAATGTTAGAGTGGACTAAATTAGCTTAAAAAATTTTTACCTGCGTAAAATTTCTTTTGATAAGAATGCCCGACGACGGTGTAAAGGCGAGCTTGCCAACGCGGTTAGCCTTAAAAAAAAAAACAAGAGATAAACTCGTTCAATCATTGTAGCGAGAGATTCGTCTTGCTCGAGAATAAATCAACTTACTTGATCCGCAGTCACGTGACAGACGATGGTAATGATCAGCAGATTTGTCACGCAAGCAGACACTAATAAAATTTCTCTCACCATCAGCAAGGGTTGCGAGATCGCGCCGTTATCGTTTATCGTATAGATGCGTGTAAGTATATTGAAGGACATACTGGAAATCCACAGCAAAAACTGCATCGCGTATACGGAGTTTATCATCTCGGTCGCATTGGTGAGACATGAATGCAACCACCACACTTCCTGCAAACGAAACTGCTTGCCCGATCGGTCCACCACCATAATTTTGCCATCTGTTTAAAAACAGCACAATATCGCGTACGATTATTCTTGAGCATTGGAAACGATTTGCTCAATTAAAGAAATTAAAAAAATTATCAAGGTTTAAATGTGAAGAGAGTTGATGAAATAAATAGCATTCTCTTGGGCTTATTGAAAATATCACGCGATAATTATAATTTTTTGAATTATTTGGAATTTGGGATAAAACAAACTATAAATCTCATCATCAGATTTCATCAGACACATAATATACTTGTATACGTTACACTCATATAAGACTCATGAAAAATTTCAATGTTGCAGTTTTATCATAGCGTCATGTTACAGAACTTCGTTCATGTGAAAGAATGAGTTTTATAAATATATGGAGATATTATTTTTAATATCTCGAATATGTCTTGTAAAGATAACGTTTTCCTCTAATTTTACTGGACGTTAATCAAATTTACTTCCGTCATTTTATCGGGAGATCTGTTTATTCACATTTAAAATGAGCGACAAGTCAACGTCGTTATTTATTTTCTAGAACTTCGATCCTCAGGGTTGTCCTATCTTCATCGGTCAAGCCGCGTGGGAAAGCAGGCGTGTCTGCACGCAGACAGTAAATACTAATATGATAACAGGTAGACGGCGAATATTTCTATAAAACGGAAAAATAAAAAAAAAACTAGCAAAAATAGAATAATTAGAAGATTTGAAATTGGAAGGTAATAACTCTATATTGAATTTTCTTTTTTAATGTTTAAAAGAGTTGTATGAACAAATCCTTTTCCTTGATCAAGTTTCATTCCTTTTTACTTTCGCAATCTTTGCGTATAAAATGATTAATGGCTAAAGATTTTTAGGAGTGTATTGTACAGATGTAAATTAGCGATATAAATAAAAATATAGCACCAATAAATTATATTAGCACATCAATAAACGCGAGAGACATACCATTTTTGGCAATTAATCTACCTTCAGGCAGCAGCAATAATTCACAAAGACGGCGAAATCTTTCGTATAGAAGAGATGACAGACTGGCGAACGTCATCAACTGCATCGACAACGTCGCATTAACAATTGCATAAGTTACACCGTTGAACACGGAATCTTTCCGCTCGACGCTGCGAATAACGAAATTGCTAATGAGTGTAATCGTAATACAATGGGAACCCTTACGAAAAAGACGCATGGGTTAGAAATTGTAATCTTATACTACAATAACTACAGAAAAATACTGCAATAACCACACACGAATATTACATTAACGAGTAAATATTACAATAAACTTGTGTGGTTTTTTCGCACTACGGTCAATGGATCACAGGAAAATATTACAAGATTACAATAATCACATGGATTACAATAGCCCGTGCGTCTTTTTCGTAAGGGAAGGATCATAAGGGTAATAATAAGGGTAATTTTTTGTGTAATCGTAATAAGATTGTGTGTTATTATAATTATCGATACTTGTTTATATAAAAATTATTAATACTCACCAGAACGTTATGTATCCGACTATTGACCAAAACGACAAAATAACGAAGGCCAATGTCCAACAGACGTAGCGTATCTTGTAGAGGTGTTTAGGCTCTTTATATTTCGTCGCTCGATCAAAGATGCGTAAATGTGAAAGTGCAGCTCGTATCTTCCAATTATACCAGAATGTCATCGCGATGTCACTGAATACGCAGGCATACGAAAGACCAGTCCTCACCACGGTGAGAGTCAACAACCTCGGTCCGAGCACATCGTCCCAGCGGAGCATGTAAAAGTTCGCGACACAGAGACTGGCGTATAGGAATGCAAACAGGGCCGAGTAAATAGTGCCGTATTTCATTATTACGATATCGTCCTCCTTAACGAGTAAAAGTCCACATCCAAACAGTCTTGCGGTATGCAAAAGAGGTCGTATGTCACTCAGAGACACCATTTCCTATTATCGATCTTGAGACGCTTGAAAATAAAAAAATAGAGAACGCTCTCCTTTGCAACAAGATATATTACGAGATTCATCATACGATTTTACACTTCTTAATTTGAATGTTTCTTAAGATACTTAACTATTCTTCTTTTTCTTTTATTAAAACTCTCGACAATCGGGTAGAAGAAACGCAAAATTGCAGTATCAAAATAATGAAACATAACGAGGATCTCATAGATTTCAGAGAACACAAAGAAAAAAATATCTTAAAGACATCTTCTAGACTTAAAGACATCTTCTAGTCTTATGATCATTAGACTTTATGTTGCCTAGGATGTAAAATATTTATTACGTTATATTGTACGAAACGATAACGAAAAGAAGATGACATCTAGAAAAATGTTAGAAAATTTTCAGTGTCCAGTGGTCTGCGTGTAACTCGTGTTACGTACGTACGAAATGTAAAACGAGCATAACGTGCAGTAAGCAACGCATAAAATTGTGCAAATGAAATAAAATTAAATTAAAAGCATAATAAGTGTTCTATGTATATACAATATATATTTTTATGGATATATTCCTATAAGCACACAATATTATACGAAAATTAAAATAACATTAAAAATTAAAATAATATTAAAATAATATTCCGAGAATATTATTTGATATTTTTAATATTATTTTAATATTATGGGAATATTGCGTTAATGTTATAAGTCCGATTTTATACATATAATATTCGTGTATTACTTCAATATCCGTAATATTATGAAAATGTTCTCTGAATATTATTGTGATAAAAATTTAATGCATTATTATGCATAAAATATTCATAAACTTTATAATTATTACATTTAAAAGTTATAATATTTCCGATAATTTAAAATATTGAACGAAATTAAAGTCTAGTAAAAGGCTAATGAGAGTCTAGCACGGTTCGTACTGCGCAAAAATAACAATTACATCAGTGTCCTAAACAACACTTTTATTTGATACATTACAATAATTCGCTTTTTACGAATTATTGTAATGTATCAAATAAAAGTGTTGTTTAGGACACTGATGTAATTGTTATTTTTGCGCAATACGAACCGCGCTAGACTCTCATTAGCCTTTTACTATACTTTAATTTCGTTAAATCTCGAGAGTCCTTCATTAAAATATAGCTGTTTTTAAAATATTGAAATACTGAAATATTAAATAATATTATTTACTTCTTCATATAATTCATATTCATGTTCATATTCACATTTATGATAATATTCGTATAATATCTATTATCAGGAGTGTAACCATTTCTTATTAATATTTCAAGAATATTATTTAAAATAAAAATAATATTACGCACTTATAGGGATGAGGCAAAACGTAGATAAATAGAATGTCTCACCGGGATCAGAAGCAGTTCTCATACTGATAATATACGTGTCGCATCGCGAGCAAAAAACGAACGATTCTAAATTACAGCACTTCCATGAAAGGCACGAGGTCGATTTGTCCGAATGGTTCAAATTGCCGGATAATTGCGACTTCGGGAAAAATACTCAAAGAACCACTTCGGCGGCTCGTCGGCCGTCGAAGTGAACGTACATACTACTATCGGTCCGTAAACGCAAGTTCTTCCACTTAGTCGCTCCGATAGTGATGTCAGTAAGTTAAATGGAGAGCTTGCTGGGCGCATGGCCCTTACAGCGCCTCGCGCCCCGCGACATTAATCTGCCACCATGAAAGTGTAAATATTATCGCAACGCGCTCGCGAACAATTAACACGCCTGTCTCATTCAAAAATTTCACAATCTGACAGTCCGACGTTCACCACCGACTTTCATTCTGTCCGTCACGATGACAATTTCCTGGGTTACTACTGCCTGTCGGCGAAGGAAAAAAATAAAAGCCGACGCGATTGCGAAGGGCTTCGACGAGCACGCGCCGGCGGAGCGTCGCGTTCATCCCCGTACATCATAAAAAAGCGATTAGATGTTAAATGCTTCAAGATTAACGAGTCGCAGCGTTGAAAAAACTGCAATTATTTACGTTAACCATGAGCAGAGATGAAAGGACATACGCGCGAAGAATCATAATATCTTAAATTAATAATAAATTACAATCAGATGCTGTCATCTCTCTCTTATTGAGAGGTATAAAATTAAAGAGATTAGTTTTTTACCAAAAAAAAAGAAAAAAAGTGGGGATGATTTCCATGTCGCGTTATCGTGCGTAAAAAACAATTTCGATCATTGATAAGACTTAGCCGTATGTACACGATAATATACGGCGGAGGAAAGTTTTATATGCAAAAAACTGTGCACGTGTGGCATTGTAACTTAATATCGAGGCGTGAGAAACGGAAACTCCAATAGGCCACGGTGATGTCGTGCAAACAGAAATGCCAGTTATTTTCTCCATCTGTGATACGTGGCATAAATCAACATTTACACATGAAATGAAAAGTATAGGGCGTTAGCAATGTAGATCATTAGCGCTTAAAAGCCAATGGAAACGTTTGGTCTGCATATGACGTATGATCGTTGAAACGTAGAATAGGACTCGTGAGGAGAAAAAGAAAGAAGGGTTCAAATGCGAATTCGGAAAGACACTGTCGTTTTTTTTTTTTTCAAAAGAAATGCGACGTTATCCTGCTTATTAATGATTGGAGAAGTATGCTCTTTAACGTACACTCATAAAATCCTACGTTGATAGTGTGCACGTGTTGAGGACAAATCAACTTATTCATTTCGGACGACCTCGACTTTCGTCTTCTCGCTTTATAATTAATCGAAATGTATGTGATACATGTGTGAAAGAAAGAAGTGTGTACACTCGTCATTAAGTAAAATGTCGGTATCACAGTGAGATAATCTTCTGTGTATTCGGTAAAAATTTCGAAATTATTATATCGTTCGCCAAGAGAAAAAAAGATGATCAATGATATACCATCACTTATTATTACAGACAAAAGACAACAGAACTATCTGATGGATTTTATCTCTATTTCTCATAAAAAATTCAAATCTTCGATAAATTTAGAGCAAGGTTTAAATGTGAAGAGGTTGATAAAATAAATAGCATTCTCTTGGGCTTATTGAAAATATCACGCGATAATTACAATTCTTTGAATTATTTGGAATTTGGGATAAAACAAACTATAAATCTCATCATCAGATTTCATCAGACACATAAAATTATTAATAGAATTCTATCTGTTGAATTCTAACACAAATTGTTTATCATCGTATCATCTAAAGTGGACATTAAATCTATTTTAGCCGATCTATAATTCGTGTCAAAATTTAAGAGATAAAATTCTATTTATAATTTTATATTTCGTAAATAAAAATTTGAAAAATACGTGACACATAAAATCATAAATGGAAGTCTATCTTGAACTTTGTGACACAAATTACATATCGTCCGCTTTAGATCTATAATTTGCGTTAAATTTCAAGGCAAGATAGAAATCTGACATATGTTTCTACCTATAATTTTTTATAAAGCCACTTAAAATGGATTTAAAGTGAGCTTAAATTCATAGCAGCATTATAATACAACTTAATCAATACAATACACATCAATTATCCTCTTTTATTTACATTACATTGAATGCTGTGCTCCCGTAAGCACAATAAATCGATAAATGATGATCTAGAATTAATTATTCATCTTAATCTGATTTAGTTTATTTTAGGACAACTAATCTATGAAAAGTATTCCGACTACTACTATTTTGTTGATATAATACATAAATATATATCTAAAATAAATTTCATAGATTCGTTATCTTATTATAAAAAATTTTTTTCACTCACCGACCGATGCGCAACGAGCGGAGTTATTTAACTACAAAGCTGCGATTATACTGTAACGCACAAAGAAAATTAGAATTAAAAATGCGCTCAAAATAATCAATATTTCAAAAGTCTTATGCGCACATGAAACTTTTAAAATTCGACTTTTAATTAGATATTTAGTAATATAATCCGAAAAATACCTTTACAAAATCTAATTTGTATAAAATTTTACATGATTCCTCTTTTTTTAAGTACTTGTATTTATTTATTTTTATTTATTTATTTAATCCATTTGCCTTGCGGCTTAGGATGGCTTCCGGTTACATTCTCTTTTCAATTTAAGTACTTGTAATTTAATGAGATAAAATGGAATAGAAATAAAAAACTATTAATTTTAAGTAAATTATATTTACCCCAAAGTTGCTCCGCCGGGGCCTGATGCCTCTCCCAGACCACCTCCTCCTCTCAGGACATCAGGATTGTTAGCCACGTAGCTACGTAACATACAAACATAAGATTCAAATTAAAGCGCCCAAAATGATCAATTTAAAAAAAAATTCTTATGCACAGATCAAATCATTTAATTCTTCTTTTAAAATTATATGTTTTCTAATTCTATATTAAAAAGTTGATGTAGACGCGAGAAGTTGAAAGTCCATGTTAAAACGATAGTCGCATCTCTCGAAGTTTATTGTTGACGCTTTTCCGAAATGCCGATTGGTTTTCCCGCTGTGCTTACTTCGTGAGCTGCTGTCATCGCGGAGATTGCGTTTTGACAGTTATAAGACATAACTGTTACATGCATCGCGAGGTTAATGGTGTAATAATAATATTATGTTGTTCCTGTTTCCTACGTCAATGAAGATTTTTCTTTTCCTTTTGGATGACTTCATGATTGTTTCAAATAAGTTTTATTAAACGTTTTTATTACAATCATTTAGTCATTATAAGAACTTGATACTTTGTGTTCTACTTTATTTTCAGATAGCAATTTCGTTTAAAAACGAAGAGAATTAAAAAAAAATCAAATATGTTAAATTCGGTGCAGATTAATTTGTGTCAATTCAGAATGACTGTTCTCAGACTTCTTTATGGTAATATCTTGATATTATCTGCAGTTTAGAAATTTAAATTTATTTCTAATCTTTGTTTAGAAATTTAATATATAAACTTATTCATGAAGTTTTAATTAAAAAGGAAGTTAGTTCTAATACAAATTTTAAAAATTTGTGTGCCAAATTAGTAATCTAACAGATGGTGAAGGCATCATCGAGACAAAATATCAAAACAGGCCGAAGTGGATAAAGTTAGTGGGATATTAGACCGAGGTGTCTATATACAATTCGATAACAAAATGCAAGGTGCTACTTATTCTGAGGACAGAGATTATTTTGAAGTGGTATATTTGTGGAACTACAATCTACATCTCGGTACATATTGGATATGCAACCTTAAAAAAATAATATAAACTCACTGCTTTTAATCATTGAGTATTAATCTCAATTGACAGCTGGATTTTAAATTATCTAATAAAAGTATTTTTAATTTTTTTCTCCATTAAAAGTATTACAAGAATTTTTGTTTCCAAAACCCAAGAGGTATCATCATGAGGTATCATTAATTTCTTTATAAAACACAAATGGAACTATATTTGTATTCTTATTGAAAAATCGTATTCCTTTCGATAACTTTGCTCGAGCACTAATCCCGATTCGACACATGGACAAAATTTATAAATTTCACAGAATAACATTGCTCGAGCTCCAGTCCCAATTCGATACATGGATAAAATTTATATATTTCACAGGAAAACATTGCTCGAGCACCAATCCCGATTCGATGCATGAATAAAATTTATAAATTTCACAGAAAAACATTGCTCGAGCTCCAGTCCCGATACGACACATGGATAAAATTTATAAATTTCACAGGAAAACATTGCTCGAGCACCAATTCCGATTCAACACATGGATAAAATTTACAAATTTCACGCGAAAACCTTGCCGAAGCCCGAGTATCAACTGGACCGAATAAAAGGGAAAAAGACTATTAATTTTAAATAAGAAGTTATATTTACCCAAGATTGCTCTGCTGGAACCCAATGCCTCTCCCAGGCCTCCTCCTTTCAGATCCAGGTTGTTGAGCCTCTTCATTGCACTCCGCGCGACGCGACGAACACTCGCGTTAAATACAATAAAATTACGCCCGTGAACTAATTACTTTAACGAAACTCCCGGAACAAACGCGCGACGCGACGAACCGGTTGCGATTCGTTTATTTTCATCTAAATCGTCGACGAGTGTACATACGTCAAGTTTATACATGGAAAGAATTAGTTCGCTGAAGCAAATAAAAAATTAATTAAGGGTATGCATTTGAAAATAGATTTGTATGAATAATTATAATTATAATCAAAATAATTAAAATTAGAATATAATACTTTGTACATTATATAAAAAATAGCATGTATGCTGATTCCTTACACTGAGAAAAATAATCTGATTATATTTAAAAAAAATTTGTATGATTAAGTATTTTTGGTAAAACCAGAAGCAGAATTTCTGGTTATTATAATAAGACTCTGGTTATTATAATCTGAACGTTTGATAGATTTAACTATAATTTGATAATTCCTACAAGATTTCTGATCCGTTCGTTTTTGAACAGACGTATTGGTTGAATCTATCAGATTTCTAAATGATGCAACAAGATCCTTTTCCAAATGACGAAGTTCAACTATAAAAAATTATTTTATATCGTTGCAAGTATTTTCTTCGTGGTATGTTCAGGAGACATTGCTTGTACGCGATTGAAGAAATAAAGACTTAGCAATTCGAACGCGGAGGATACGGGATCGACAGTGAGCTCGATGCGAATGAGTCCTGCCTTTCGTGTCACGTTTAACGCACGTCTAACGTCGACTAAGCTTTCTTAACCACGATTCGTAGACACTTGTATCATACAAGCCATAGTCGTACGGCTGATAGACAAGTCGCTTAAAGGAGACGCACTTTCTGGGGTGCTTTTGTCAACCCGCGACTGGCGCAAAAATCATGGTTAATTCCAGCTGATCGGCCGGTTAGACGCTAAGTCCAATGAGACATGTTCACCTCATTGAACCGACAACGTGACGACGAGAGATCAGAGTGCACATTGCAACGATCTCCAATGC
>QKQZ01010360.1:0-12302 GCA_003595255.1 Solenopsis fugax | reverse complement strand
GAAAAAAACTAGAAAACGGTCCGTATAAAGTTAAACTAATGTTAGTTTCTGTCTTTAAGTTTCAGTAAAGTTTTTTCTTTTTATTTATGATAATGTTNTACGAGGGAAACAATAAACAAATCACAAAAATAAATAAAAACAGAATTAATGTATTTTTTAAATAAAATAAAACGTCCTCTTGATCATTGCTAATATTCAAAATTCTTCAAATAATTAACTTAAATATTATTATAACTTAAATTAGTCTTTAAACTAGTGCATAGGATTACATTTGTTCTTAGAACAATTTGTTTAATGATAATTATTATGATAATTATTAAACCCCTCAAGTGATGTAATATTCCAAATCTAAACATAAAAATTAGCTCAATATTAATTCCAGCGCTTATACAAGGTATCTTACTTTAATAATACTGTAAAATTAGGTAGCATGTCATTTACATAGCAAAAACAGCTATTTTTCGCAAAAAGCAATTTTTCAGAAAAAACCGGAATTTTTCTGGTTTTTTTCCAGCGATTTGAAAAAAGCGGTTTTTTTAAAACTATAGTAATTCTCAACATAACTCAATTATTTATTGCTTAAAGCAGAAATTTAAATAGTTGATAAAATGCACGTAAAATAAATATCAAGTTTTCTATAAAAAATGTTTACTATAAAGTTCTACAACAGATTTAATGTATTTTTTAAAAAGTTGAAATTATTCTTTGATAAATTTCTATTTAAAAAAATAATTTTTCTCCTTTACAATATATTTAAAAAAATTTTTTTAAAGTAAAAATTTAATTTATCACATTGAATCTTTTAATATGGTTATGAAATATAAAATACTTATAAAAATAACGTATTGATTGATTAAAATACCTTCTTCGTCTTAAGGAATAATTATAAGTATAGCTTGGATCCTCCCCCTCTTCATCCGACCAGCTTTCTTCACAAGCATCGTCCTCGCGATCATCTGTATTGTCCGAAGAAGCTCGTATTTTAATATCAGATTGTTCCACGTAGTGCCCAGATAATTTACCTGAATCTTCTTTATTTCTACTGCAAAGTTCGATTGATTTAATAAATACTGAATTATATTTATTAATGTTAATCCTTAAGTGATGCAAATTAATGTATTTTGTGAAATATTGAAACATTCTATTTTCAAAAATTGTTTAATTGCTGATTAATTAAAAATAGAATTGAATGATTAATAAAATATATATAATTATGAATAAATATAGAAGTACTTTTTAACGCATTTGTTTCAGAATTATAAGTCATAATTTCAATATTCTTTGGATCCTAAGTTACATCACTACAAGTTAATATAAACACTATCAATTTACTTAAGGATTAACAAATTATAGAACAAAATTAAATCACGGCTTCGAAGATATTATTATGCAATACCTATGGGAGATTATGATATCATCGCCATTTCCATTGTCAATGATAAGACGATTCGCATTAATAATTTCACTGACTTTTCTGCCGAGAGTCTCAAGATTGTCGTCGTCGCTACAATCCTTCAAACGTTCGTTTCCATTGGAGTTATTTTCATTTAAGTGCTCAGGACTGGAACATGAACTAGTTTGCATCGGATAGTGCGTTTCCGGCAAAATTGGATTCCCATTTAAACATTCTGTCGCTTGTTTATTCGATGAATGTCTTCTGAGAAGGTCCATCGAGGACTTTTCCGGTAAAGAAAGCGCTATATTCGCTATCGGAATGTGATCCGTTTCATTGATGTCCATGACGTCCGTTTGTGTGTGACTGTCAACAAATCTTGCAGGTACCTCTGTACTCTATAATTGAGAAACATGTTATATATTTACAGTTTTTTTCAGGGGGGAAGGGGAATTAATATCTAGATGCAAGTCAGCATTAATTATTATTAAATTAATTTTAATTTAATAAAACGTGATATTACTCATTCTTATTTAACTTAAGACTGTGTTATGTCTAAAAAGTAATCAGCGTGTAGTTTCGTTAAATTTGAATGGGTATATAAGATCTCACAAACAAACATAGCACGAAGATCTAGCTACGACCGCAGAAGGCTTTTCTTATTCAATTTGTATGTTATATATTACTATGTATATGACATACATTAAGAATTTGAGAAATTATAAACTTATTTTAAGAAATGTAATGTAGTCTTTCATAAAATTAAAAGTTTCAATAATTTTATAAAAATAGTAGTCTTTCATCAAAAATTTAAATTCAAAAAATTAATTACGAGCAAAATATTGGAAAAGTTGACAGGCAACGATTGAATTATCTCTTTAATTCCTTATTATTTTCTTTATTCTAGATTAGATTCTAGATTTTTTATTTATTCTCTTTATTTATTCTAGATCACTATCTTTTCACCTTTCTTTCACGATGAGGACTCGATCTAGGACTGGAACTCAGACCACAACCAGAACCGACTCGACGATGCCTGTATTTACGCTGTTTGAAGCTATTGTTTGATGCTAAAACAGTTTCCGGCTGATTGGATTCGTTCAGTTGTGTGTACATGGTGGCTTTGACGGGACTCTGCGGAGAATCCGTGGGCGACGGGGGAGTAGTAGGCGTCGAGGAAGAGAACTGCATTGTGCCATTCCGTCTGCGATATAGCCTCTCCTGAGCCTTCAATAAAGGACGGACAAGACGTTTCTTATACTGCTTGTATCCTGTTGACTGCTGTTCTCTCCTGAGACAAACCAGACATTTATTTCCAAATGTGCGAGTTCGGTTGCAGTCTTTTGCTATTCGGCTACAATCTTGTGCTATTTGTCTTGTAAGCGCAAAACGGTTATGCAAAGCGTAACTGCGTCGTCTGTATTTAAAAAAAAAAGCAGAATATAATGTAGCATATCTTTCCATAACCCATTATGTACAGCTTACAGCATGCACACATACACACACATATATACATACGATATATTATACATTATATAAAATGGTATTTTTCTCACTTTATCACATCTCGCTCGCGCAATTCTAATTGCAGTAGAATAGCGTTCAGTTCCAAGTATAAGTTGTTAGTGCGTTCGAGTTTGCGCTCATAGTGTTCTCTGACATCCTGAGCGTGTCGTAGTTCATCCTTCCTCCGTCGTATTAACTCAGCTTCGAAACGTGGATCGGTACTAGTAAATAGAGGCATCTGCTTCATGTGTTCCTGTATTTCCTTCTTCCAAGATTGCTATCAAAATAATTTTATTCCTCACTTTTCTACATATTTCGATTAATAATTGTAGAGAAAACAATTCGTTATTAATTAGTTATTTTGTTAATTATTCATCAAAACTGCTTCTTTTGCAGTTTATTGAAAAAGTTCAATTGTTACTAAATTTTATTGTACGTAATGTAATTAATGGGTAAATGTTAATTATATTACTATTCACTCTCAAGCAATTGACCTTAATTTTTAAACAATTTCCATTATACCAATGTTAAGAAAAAGGAAATACCTGTGCCTTAAAGTAATCCTCAGGTTCTGTGGAGAGTACGTCAACAGCCGCGATAGCGAGATGCATTTCGATAAGTTTGAAGGAAGGTCTATTGCGCGGTTTGGCTGACCAACACTGCTTAACCAGTAGCCCATATCCCTCCGGACAACTGGTGGGAATTGGTAAATGAAGGGAATTGCTGCCTACTCCCCACATAACAGCGGAGGAATCTACGTCTTTGTAAGGTATCTCGCCGCTCAGTAATTCCCACAGTACGACGCCGTATGACCATATGTCCACCTTTTCTGAGCATGGCTCATTCCTAATTACCTCTGGCGCCATCCACGCTACCGTACCAGCGAAAGTCATTTTCGTGCTAATCTCATTCCACTGTTTACTCGTGCCGAAATCACTGATCTTCACTACTTCCCCTTGTCCTATTAGTACACTACAAATACGATAGATTTTCTCGTTACTCTATAATTATTGTGGATTCTCAATGTATTTTATTTACAAGAGATTATTTTACATCGTCAATTCAGTTCAACTAAATTTTGTTATATAATTTATCTCATATATAGACTTATCTAACTATATTCTGTTCATGAATTACTTAGTTATTTTCGGAATCAATTTTTTTTTTAAATGTTGATGAAAATATTAATAACTATTATTTATTTCGAAGAAATTTTAATTTTATCCATTTCATTGTTTACTTACTTTGGACTCTTGAGATCTCTGTGTATAATTTTGTGAGCATGAAGGTACGCCATCCCCGCAGCAATTTGTTTTGACCATGACACCAATCTAGCAGGAGGAACCGGTTCTCCAGCTCTTAGAAGGTCATACAATGGTCCGAATGGGCAAAACTCCATTATTATGCAATAGCAAGGAGGTTTTGTACACACTCCTCTGTAAACATCAAACGAGCGTTTGATGATAAGCGTTTTATAATGTGACTTATATCATAATATTACAGAAGAAATAATCCGTCTTACTTGAAGTGTACAATATTCGGATGATTGAGTTTCCGCAAATGGCGTATGTCAGTCTCTTTCGGTTCCTTCACTTTCTTTACAGCTACTATTTCCTTATATAATTTCCCACTAAATACTGCACCTTGAGCCCCGGATCCGAGCCATTGTAGCTCGCTGATTGCTTCAAAGGGTATCTCCCAATCGTCAGCTAAAGAAGGATGTTCGGAAAATTCGTAAAAGGCAATTCATAAAAAATTGCACTAAATATAACTTAACAAACATATTTTCAAAATTACGATTATTTCAGGCATTCAAAGCAAGAGATTACGTTCATAACTTGTAGATTCTACTTTAAATACAAGGTTATACTTAAAATTAATCTTGCAGATTTATAGACAATCTTATAATTTTATAGTATACTTAATAAATGTACAGTGGTCAACAACTGTCCGTTTATCTGTCTGTAAAAATTTTCAAAAATGGCTTAATTTTTTCAAACTTTGTATAGGTATTAAGAACCTTAGCTCTCTTAAGACAAAATATGAGTCAAATCAGTTAAAAGGGTCAAAAATCAAAATCAATAATATTTTTAATGAAGTTTTTCCAATTACAACGATTTTTTGCTACACTACTGCTTATATTCGCTGTAAAAATTTTTTATTACTTTAAATGCCTTTTAGTCGTAAAGAACAATTATAATGATTACATTTCGCCATTAATTTCTACTGTAATGTAAAATGCAAAGTTTTATACAAAATATTTAAGTTTATAGCAACATAATTTAAAAAGAGAAAAAAGCAACTTAATTTAAAAAGAGAAAAAAGCAACTTAATTTAAAAAGAGAAAAAAGCAACTTAATTTAAAAAGAGAAAAAAAAATAATAAAGACGAAAAAGCCACATGGAAACTTACATAACTTACTTGAAAGACCCTTGATTTTTTCATTAATAGCAGCCTTCGATAACATAGTCCAGACGGGACGCATGCATCCCAGGATGCCTTCGACCCAACTTGATCGTTGAGAATCGATGCTTTCCGATCCGGAAGCGCATTTTGTCGCAGCATCGCTGGAGTTACTCGCGGAATTGAGGTGGTTACTGTTGGGCAACTGAACCTCACGCAACTCAGTGATTAACCGTTCGGGACTTCCTGTGATTTCACTCAGCTGAGCCAGCTCCTCTTGGATGCACAGCATGCTGAAAATTTATATGGATTACAAATTTCCGCTAATACTTGATGCAAATCATACTCACACTGTTGCAATGCACATTTATCACAATACATGACGATAATGTGCCCGAAATAAAGTTGTACAAATATCGGAGACAAAAGATTCAAATTAACTAATGATAAAATTCCAATGTATTATGCATAAGGGGCGCACGTGTATTCGTAAATAAGTAATTGAAACTCACGATTCAAGCGTTGGGGACACAGCACGCGGAATTAACTACGAAATTAATGTATATTTCATGTATATTTGCATTTTCGATATGTATTCTTTAAATATTTAGAAATGAGTAGAATGTAAATATGGTATTTGTAAATAATGCACGTTATCTTTGCTTATGTATTGTATTGCATTTATTTATAATATAAAATAATATATTACTTACACCTGTATTTTATCAAATATACACCTATACATACACCTTTAATCAAACACAGAAAAAATTTACGAAGCAATGTTTAAGTGTGAATATGCAGCTATTTTTCACAAAAATTTATGTAAAAATATTAGACGTTTATATAAAGTCGATTATTCCATTTATAATAAACAATTTTAAATAATGTATTTCTTGAGTCTCTTCTATAAATATACACATATTATATCATTATATTAAAATAACATAAAAATTCATTTCCTTAAATTAATAAATTAATTAATAAATTTCGATTATTTAATGATAAACAATTCAAAATAATACATTTTTTAAATCTCTTCTGCTACAAATTTGTACATGTTACATCATTATAGTAAAAAGATCTTTTTCTTTCCTGTTACGACTTTTATGGATTTTCTTCTCTTTTTATTTATTTTCTCAAACTTTTGCTTTTTTTAAACTACATCATTTTTAAATTGTACAGTGTAATAGATTTCCATACTTTTCTATTGTCTTCCTATTGCAAATGAAGAAATATTTATCCAAGAAAATGAGAGATTTATTTATCTTGAGTTGCATAAAGAATCATTCGCAACAAGAGAAACCGAAAATCGTACACATTTTTATCTTTATGCGTCCGATGAACGATAAGAAAACGACATACATGCCGGATGTCACGCCAGACGATATCAATCGTTAGATGGTCTTATATCAATATTCAGTGATAGATTTTCAATCATGTGTACACTAGAAACTGTAGAGTTTGCCCATAAAGCGAATGTAGGCAAGATCCTGCGAGAAAAAGGTATACTACCACTAGCTCTTCCTCATTCTCTCCTATCTTTTTCTAATCTGTTTTTATACATTTTTCTCTCGAAAGCAAACTAATAAAAACTTATAACCAAACTCTGATTATAGGATCTCTAGTGCAGTCTGGGATTTGAGTATTATAGATATTTTTAAATAAAGCTATGCTTGTAAAACGCCAAAATCCGCTATTGTCAAGACTCGATGCATTTAGCATTGTTCGATACAGCTGTATTTAATTAAAATCATTGAATTCTCTGAATCACGAACTCGGTGCAGATATAAGCATTGACATTGATGTAAATAAAGCTAAATAACAATGTCTCAACATTGTCTTAAATGAAAAACAATTTAAGTACATTTTTGGTACGTGTATCATTCTAAATTTTGTAGCAAAAAGTATACATGATGTAGACAATATCTATCAAAAATATATCGAATCATTATTGGAATTCTAACATTTTTTACGCATTAGTTATCAGCTAATCGTTATGTTCTTCACGATAACAAGTAAAATAAATAGACTCTTAATAGTTACCTATTTTTATCACGATAGTGCCAGCATGAGACTCGATTCAACCTTGATATTATTCTTATAAATACAGTTAAAACAGCTATTAATTAATTAATATCCGTTTTAATGTTAAATATTTTTAAAATAACAGTAGACTTTCATTACTCTTTGTGTTGTTTGTTATTCCTAATTAACTTAGTATCACGCCACTTTTCTCCGAGAATTCATTTTATCTGCCTTTTCTTTCTGCTTCAAGGACTACCAAAAGGTGATACTGTATCGATAACAATCGCAATGCGCCTCGCAGACGTCTTTTCAAGGCTACACGTGGCAAAAGGTTTGCGTTTGTGTCAATGACTTTTCACGGCTAACATACTATAACTGGTGGGCATATTTATCTACGTTTCTCTTTCTCTCTCGGTCAGTCTCGGTGAGTACGGGGCACATCTGGCAAGTGTCGAGAAAACTCCCATTATTCCGGATTGGACATCATTATCTATGTATTTATTGGGAGAACACAATGCTAATGATATTTTTAATAACAGACTCTGACCGCAATTCCACTTTTCTCTTTCTGAGATATCAACTTCTTTTATGTAAGAATTAAGAAGAAAGGAGATTAATAGCTTCTTAATTGCGAAATTGTTTTAAGTGAAGATAAAAGTATTTTATAAAAAATTTTTTTTTTTCAGTTTTTACAAGTTTAAAGATAAAGAAAATAACACAGCTTTGTTTCCGATATTATTTTTATCAATACATAGTAGCTGCTTTCAATTGAATTCGATTAAATCTTATTTTTCTAAAATTTAGTTATTTCAATATTTTATAAAAAAAATATGTTAAAAAGTCGCAGTGAAACAATTTTTCTTGAAAATCTCTCGTACGAGAAAATCAACAATGAACAGACATTAGTTAGTTATTGTTAGTTAAATTATTCGAGATTGAGTTTATTGAACACCTTGTATGTATTGATATCGCATTGCGGAGACACGAAGTGTCACGCCCACTGTAATTTTGATTAATACGATGCAACATTTCATGTCCATTGCGGAGATTAACGTTATACCGGTTCTGATAACACGGTACCGCGTTATCGGGCATTTTATTCGCTTATTATGAGAACGTAGGAAGAACATTTTAGTGGAATGCAATAATGTGGCATGCAACGCGGATATCGATCGCGCTCTTTACGTCGCGACTGCGACACATGTAGATACATGTTTCTAAATTTAATTCTCGACTGATAGTACTAGTCATGCTCTACTAAATTCTTTAACGTCTCACGGACGCATTCTTTTAATTCAAATTCAAAACCGAATTTATTGGAATGTGTTAGTGTTTCTTCGGGGGAAAAAATCTATGCAAATAATACAGTTAATCACTTCCCGAAGTTACTCAAACGTGTCCGGGTGTCACATTACAATATAAAAATAAAGATACAATAAAAAGAGTACACGATAAGACTAATGTATTCAAATAAAAAAAATATATATATACATATAGAAATTACATTAATAGAGAATGTACGTTATTTCAAGTACTGTAATCAATTAATATTAAAATGCATATGATGTAGCATCAAGCTATAGATAAAGAAAGTTTCTGAAAGATAAATTCTTTTTTCTTTCAAATGCTTCCCAAGTAGAGACAGTAAAACTGATGAAACTGAAGAGTAAAATTTCAAATCATGTTCCAATAATAGCATTTGTTTCACCTTTGCTCATATGACATAATATTTGTGTATCGTAGATATATTTATGTAAAGCGCATAAGTGTATCTTTATCTGTTTCAGATTGATCGGTGTTATTTATAGTGATGTACACGACAAACATGTATTCGGATGTTCATTACACTTTGAATTCTAATTTCTTCTTATTCTTTTTTTTTACACAAATTACAATATTAACAAAAAGATTTAAAAAAAAACTAAAATGTTTATCAGTCCTATATTATTCCAATATATTAGAAAAGTTAGAGTTATGGACTTAAAATTAAAACCACTGGCTAAAGAGTCAAGAGGAGATATTTTTTTCACTCTATCTTTACTTCCTTTTTAAGGCGTACTATACAGCTAACTATTCAAAATTTTACTATAATCTCGTTTAATGTATATATGATTGTGCGTGGAACAATCAATTAATTTCCATTAATTTGGTTCCCGTCTTCTGAGTGAGAATATGGGAATGACCATTTAACAATAAAAACTTGAAATACAACGATGGAAGATTGTATCAGCGTCCCTCAAAAATTTTTCTGGACAAAGCATATCCGAAAACGTTCACGGTCTCGGCGAAACTTATGCGTCAATGGCCGCGTTGAGCACAATGTTTATTTTGCAACTGTTTTCTTCGCGCCGATTGGATTATATTTTTAGATATAGAAAAATAATCCTATCGAAGAAAACTTCCAACAATTGCAATATAAATATCCTGCTAAACGCAACCAATGTCTACACAGAAAAAAATTACTATGAAATCAACAATTCATTGTTTCATATATAAGAATATAAAATCTTGAAAGAATTTATAATCTTAAACAAAAACATAATTTGCTAAGATGAAAAAATTTTGTTTCATGTAAACAAATTATATCTGCTGATTAAGATTATTAAATTCTTTTAAGATTTCATTCTTGCTTACATATGAAATAATGAATTCTTGAGTTGATATTAATTTGTTTCTGTGTAGACAAAAAGAGAAGCAGGAATTTCGTAAGCGCGTGAGAATTCGTATAAACAAGTTGGAATATTGTGTTTAAACTAGTTATCAGCGGTTGATTTTATTGATAATCAATCAGCGCGCGGGAAAACATCCTAAGTGCGCGACAATTTTATTCAAAATATGTAAATGACTAGCGCCGACATGTCTGTAGTTGAAGTAGAATGGGCCGTCGATCGCGTCGTGAAAAATATCAAAACAGTGTCGATATATAGACCGGCTGCATTTTCACGCCGACGTTATCACGTCGCGTGCTCCAACGATGACAGTGTCGCTTGTTATACACTTTTATCACTACATATATTGCGGAATATTAGTCGTATTCATTAGATACGTGAATGCTCTTGTTGAAAGTCTGGTCGTAAAAAATTTTAATCTTCAAATCATAAACTCTCCGTATGAGTATGTAACAACTGTATAAACTGCAAAGAAAGAGTGAAATTGAGAGGAAAAAAATATTTTTAGATAAGATTATATTTATTAAAATATATCATATTTATATTATATTTAATTTATATTTATTAAAATTTATTTAATTTATATTTATTAAAATATTTCGGGTAAAAAATACATTTTTTTCTAACGTTAATACGAATGAAGAATACGAATAACTTTGAGACAAATTTCTATATTTCTTGATAAAAACTAAATCGTCAAAGTTAATATATTTTTCAATAATAAATTAGTGGTAGTTAAGGATAAAGTCCTTACTTTAGAATTTTAAATTATTTCTCAATAAAAAAATAAATCGTCACTGCTAATAGGTTCCACTTTTAATACGCCGGAATGGGAATTCGTGTAAAAGTGAGCTCAGGGAGTGAGAGTGGCCTTGGAAACACGAGTGGCAGTGCCCTTGACAGAGAATCGCGGGTGATCGCCGCGGCTTCGAGATAAAACGATTGTCTTCGGGACAGCCTTCTCTTATCGTAAGAAACCGAGCATAAATGTACATGCAAGAAACGACACGCCGCATAACGAGCGAATCGAGTAAATGCATAGTACGTGCATGCACGTTTACCGTGGCCTTCGTATCAGCTGTCTGCTGGCGTCACTCAATGAGGGCCGTGCTGGTCATCATAAACAAATACGCCGACAGTTTCTTTATGTTATTTAGCATTAGTTGTATTATATCATACGTTGTATTATTTACCTCTTGTTTCTCTTTTTCAATTTTGTTATATTTTATAGATATTTTTGTTTAAGTACATTATTCTTATATATTACGTCATACGGCGTATTTAATTTTTTATCCTTTTCAATTTTACATTATATTTTATTGCTACTTATTTAACAAGTTAATATGAGTTATTATTTTTGATATTGTTTAATTCAATTATTTATTATATTATTATTTAATATTATTTAATACTATTTAATATTAACATTATTTTTAATATTATTATTTAATATTACTTTTAATGCGGTAAGCATTAAGGAGTATTAAAAATAATATTGATAATATTGTTGATTGAGCACGTCGTACGATAACGTCGTAGAAATTCGAGCCATCTATATTATGTTTCTGTTCATATTTCTTGATTATTTTTAATTACACATATAATAGTTTTGTTTTGTAACCGTATCATTCTATCGACAAATTCGAAAGAAATTTACATTGTAATATATTTGAAAAACACATGTAATTATAGTTCTAAGGGCTTGGGAAAAAATCCGTTTTTTTTTTTTCAAATTTTCCGCGGTTTTTTTTCTCAGAAATAGAAAAATCATTTTTTCTCATTGGAAAAATTCAAAAAGTGTTGTACTATGCCGGTACCTCATCAGTATCAAAGTTAATTTAAGTTATGTTTTATGATATAATTTCTTAACTCTAGCTCGCCACACTTATTTTCGAGTCCATAGTTTGCCATACTTCTATTCGTGAGACAGCTCGATTTTTCGTCTTGTCACTTTCATTCTAATTAATATTTTAAAGCTTGTATTGCAAAAATTAAAAAATACATAGTCTAAATATTATGCTCATAAGATAATAGCAGGTCGAGAGGATGATTTGAAATAATTAAATCTATAACAATATACAGGAAGAAGTAAACTATAAAACGAGATTACACTTCAGGATTTCACTGGATCAGGATATGGCGAACTAGAGTTAAAAATCTGTGTTAATGAGAAATAACTAGAAAACGGTCCGTATAAAATTAAACTAATGTTAGTTTCTGTCTTTAAGTTTCTGTCCTTAAAATTTTTTTCTTTTTATTTATGATAATGTGAATACGAGGGAAACAAAAAGCAAATCACAAAA
>QKQZ01010357.1:0-10115 GCA_003595255.1 Solenopsis fugax | reverse complement strand
TACGAGAATGTACTACACGATAGTAAATTTTTCTTGCGATAGTGGCGCCATCGGGCGGTGAGGATAAGTACTTATCGGACTACCCTCGTAATTCTTTTGATCTTTTAAATAAAAATACAAAATAAAATTAAACAGTAAATAGAAAATATAGGGGTGAGTGAGGTAAATCGGACCTAGTTGCAGTTTTTGCTTTCTATAAGACGCAAATAATGTNGCGGTGAGGATAAGTACTTATCGGACTACCCTCGTATATGGTTGAATTCGTATAAAAATAAGCTTTAATTCTGTCATTAAAATATTTAAAAATTATAAAAACAAAGTGGTGGGGAAGTTATAAAAATAATTTAAAAAAATTTTTTTATTACTGTTATAAAGTACTCTTCGAGCCATTCAACTTTTATTTAGAACATTTTTTTCTATCTCTTATAGTTTCGACGATATTCACTTTGAAAGAAAAAACGATTTTTTTTCAAAAGGATGTTTCACCCCCTTAAACTGAAATTGGGCACGAACAAAAAATATTTTTGTGTTATGGATGAACTCCTCTATATGTACACAATGTTTCAGATTTTTTTGAATTTTCGGGTTGCCTAATGTTCCTTGTAAGTAATTAAGGTTTGATGATGAATAAAAGCTAGGTTTTCATAATTAACGAATCATCTTTACTTGTACAATATTCTTTGGGTATTTATCTTTCAATATAATCATTTATTAAAAAAAAATAAAAACGAGGCATTTCTCATCTTGTCCTATGGGTAGAGTAAGACAAAGTATCCCCGTGGGCAAAATAGGATATACTTTAAAAACATAAATACAAAGTAGAAAATGTCTTCTATCTATTAGATGTTATAGCAGTTTTTATGATATTGTTTCGTATTTTGTAATAATTAATGTTTTTTGCAACATAACTTAAGAAGATGTTACATTGTATCGAATGTCTCAAATTCACATATGCAGTTGAAGAATTAATGTCTTTCAATTACAATTATACGCTCGTTATTTCTAAACAATAGAATGGTATAAAAAAATAGGTCAGTAAATGAGCAATTAAAAGGATATAACAAATATATTCATAATACAATATTGAACTATAATAAATTAAGTTTTTTTTGTTGATTTATATACCTTACTTGATTTTGTTTTGCAGATTACGATTTCTTTCATTTAGCAGACAATAAGTTTTCTTTTCAACCGTACGTTCGTCAACTGAAACACGTAGCGACACGTAGTTTTCGGTGAAGTTGATAGACATAAATCTGTTCGAGTGCAACTCGATTGTACACATGCTAATTGGCAGTCCAAAGAGAAAAATTGCGTTGTGAATGACTGTGATGAAGCTAGGTGTACGATCGTACTGCATGCAGTTACATTTCTTTCTTCCCTCTTGTCCCTTCTCGTCTATCGAAATGATATCAATAATTTTCTATAAACTGTTTACTAAAAGTAGAAAATAACATTTTTACCTTACAATTTATTAAATTTTGTCTCAGAAACACATGCATTCACAAGGGAACTACTATAATTTAATACAAATGTCACGATTGAAAGAATGAAATAAAGTCATAAGGAAATCGCAAACAAATTTATATAAATTATGGTCTAACTCAATAACACAGCTGTTTACTTTGCTGGCTCGTAGGTAATTTTCAGTGACTGAGGGGCCGCATCTAATGCGTATGCTCGGTTGTGATTCCTGCATTCGAATCGCGTTATACAGGGAATACTCCTCTTTTATTTCCCTATTCTTTCTTGCCCCACTTTCTCCTATCCTTTAATTAATCACTAATGTAATTACTGAATATATTTTAGAAGGACAACACATAACATGACTTAATATTTTATTTGAAAATAAAATATCAAATCAAAGTTATATGCACTCATACAATATGAGCATACAAACTCATATTGGCAGATTAGTGTGATTATTGAACATTTTCTTACATATAATTGTATCGGTGCTCACTTGTGCAAAATCGTATTCATGAAAAACAATTTTTCTTTAAAAAGCTGTGTATGTATAAGTGTATGTGTGCATAAATAAAAGTGTGAATGAAGACTCAAAGAGATGAAATACATTTCAAGTGCCTATCTTACCGCCTAATAATGGAAATTCTTCTTCTTCGCGTGCCATACGCCTTCCAGCGCGTAGGCGACCTCTCCTGCATATATCATAGATATATGGGACCTACAATTTTAACACCGGTTCCGAACGGCCTATTAGGAGAGGTTTTCCTGGGCAAAGTTACTCTCGGTGGTTTGCCATTGCCTTCCGAGAAGCAGTGATCGAATAAATACAAATATGTTTTGGAATCAGTGGGATTTGAACCTGGGTCTTCGGCACAGAAAGCAGACGCTCAACTCTCTGCGCCACGATCGCTACAGAAATGGAAATTAATTTTGAATATTTGAGCCGTCGTAACTTCAAAACTTTTGATTATTTGTCCTTGTGATCATTGAGACTTTTGATTAGTGAATCAAAATTTACATCATATCAAAATTTCAGCCACCTTGACTGGGATTCCATTTCTATAAGAACTATGCAGGGTTCTTTATTAATTATGAATTTATAAATCATAAGTCAATTCATAAGTGTGTAGATGAGTAAACCCTCTCACTTTTGCCACTGTTTATAAATTAGCTTTAGATATGTACAATATTTAAAACCACAACTGATACAACATAGTATTTAGATACGTCTAATAATAATCCTCACAAAATTCATGAGATTTCGTAGATCCATAAATTCACAAGAGTCTAGACAATCCATATATACCTTGCTTTTATGTGTATGTCGTAAATATAAAGCAGACAGTCTAATATATGTTAATTGAAAATTTCATATGCGACTTATTTTTATGTCGCCTCGTTCGGGCCCATTATATCATTTTTTACATGCAGGATGTTTCTCATAAAACTGTTACTTTGCTGCTACTTTAGCAGGAAATTTTGAACGTGTCAATGAAAGTGAAACAAAATTATTAATAAAGATACATTGAGGAAAAAAAACAAATATAAGGAATGATATTAAAAAATCCTATTATAATATAATACTTATTTATGTGTACAGAGAAATTTTGTTTTATTGTATTTCCTTCTGGCTAGTTTGAATATTGCTCAGCAGATACAAGAACTTTTATTCACGAAACTTAGAAAATATTGATAATTTTGGAAAATTTTAATCTCTTATATTTTAATGTGTATAAAAATATAAAAATTTGCCAATAAAATTTATGTGAAAGATATATTTTAGAAGGAAATACAATAAAAAAAAATATATATATATATGTGTGCGTGCGTGCGTGCGTGCGTGCGTGCGTGCGTGCGTGCGTGCGTGCGTGCGTTTATCTGCGTAATACACTTTAAAAATAAAATAGTATTATAAAATATGCTTTTATATATGATTGCTTTATGCGAAACATCCTCATGTGTATGTCGCATCGTGTGATTGCGAACCGCCCGGTGTTGATCCGACAGCCCTCCAAGGAGACACCACCACCAAGCACCACCAACACTATCATCACTACCAATATAACCACCACCAATACCACCACCATCAATATGAATACCACTACTACTACTACCGCAATGACTACCATCACCAAACCCGCCGCTATGACGGCTCAGCAGCAACAACAGCAGGGAGTAGGTCTGAGGCCCATGGAGAAGCAATCAGGAATGTTGATGACCACTGGAATGACGTCAACCGGCAACAATCAGCATCAGGAGGTGTGTGGGGTGCAGGGAACCCCGCCCAGCCCTTCCCTCTCTCCCGAGGCTCCTAGAAACCTACAGTCATCCGCCTTGCAATCTTGCACAACACCGGCTTCTTCGTCCTCTTTGTCTTCTTCTACGTCTTCTTCTTCCTCTTTTTCTCATTGCAACAATTCGGGTGAAGGGCAGCAATCCCTCCAGCAACGTCCATCCCCTATCGTTAACAGCGGCGGCGGGAGCAGTAGCATAGATCAGCATCAGATCCGAGTGCTCACTCCGTCCGAGATCATGCGTACCCTTCCGTCCCTCAGCCAGGAGCACTACGACCCCCCACCTCCGCCACCACCACCCACTGCAATTGTTCACACTGTGCCTCCCGTACAGAACCATCACCACCACCACCACCATCACCACCACCACCACCACCCGAATAACATCATGGTGAGAGCCTTCGTCGTGTTTTCTTGCCTTTTTCTTTGCATCTGATCGAGACTTAGTGTTCTCCCTGTATACATGTATATGTATTTTATTTAAAATATTGTAAACGAAGATTTTACTCGTTAAATGCGTGTTTTATGCTTCATATTGCAGGGCTGTGGTTGATATAATGAACCACATTATAATTTTGTTCAGTGTCATTGTCAATATTTGCCCTATAGAGTTTAATTTATTTACGTACGTATTTATTTACTTTTTAAATTAATAATTATACATTTTAAAAATTATTTTTAGTTTATTTATTTGAATTTATTATTAAATTAAATTTATTTAAATATGAAATATTTTTTTAAGACTGCTGAACATTCTTATCAGGTCACCGTTGTAATAGAGAGTACTTTGGTAGTGTATACTTATTTTTTTTATAATTCAAAAATAGTCAGCATGTTTCAAAATAGTAGCATATTTTTAAATCAATCCCGTTAATTTTATCCCTATTCATATTGATCCTAATTCATGAATCATCATTCATTTCTTATCCTTTGAATTCGTTGATATTGCTTATGATTTTTTATTGTTATGTGTGATTGATAAACTATATTTTATAGTATATTGCTCTATAATGGTTATGCAGTAGTTTAGTACTAATTTTATTACTTTATATTTTTTTTCAGATTTTTCCCTTCAATAAAAAGAAATTATTGCGAATACAATTTTATAAAATTAAAAATTCCCTCTTTGAAAATCTTTTAAAGCTAAAATATACATTGTGGAAGATATATTAAACAAATAAATAGAACAAATAAATCATAATTCGAAAAAAGAAATAAAAAAATAGAACTAATATAGAAATTTATTAAATAAATAGACAGAAATTTGTTCTACTTTTTCTATATAAGAAATAAGATCTCATAACTTCTTGTGTTTTTTTTAAACTACTGCAAGTGAAGTATTTTTTAACATATTTATTATATTATGTTTATATGTACAATCCAAGAGAGTATCCTAGATTTATCACATCTTCTAATAATAAATTCTTGAGATCACTTAAGATGAAAATTTTAATAGATCTGTTCGTGTTGCTTGAAATCTCTGAAAATGTTTAAACTTAAACCGAGATAAATATACTTTCGGGCGTCGAAGAGAAAGAAAGCGAAGATTTGCACTAAATGCAAAAAGTACAAGCAGTATGAGCAGGCCTTGTATCCAAATATGGAGATAAGAGTTTTTTTGAATAAAAATTATTTTAATATGAAGATGATTAATTTGTTGTGCATGCTGATATAATAATATAAACGGGAATATTGATGTCAGAATGTAAAGCACATCGAGCTGTCAAAATTAAAGTGTACAAGTGGTGATGTCTTTCATTTTAATCAATATCCATCTCAATAAAGTATTATCTTTACAGCTAATGATATTTTTACGACAAGAGATACATTTGTGTATTGCTTGAAATTTCCAAAGATTTTTACAATTAAAACGAGATAAATACGTTCGAGCACGGGGGGAGAGGAGAAAAGAAGATTCTAAATGCAATAAGTGCAGGCAACACGAACAGGCTTAAGGACAAATGATGTTTACAAATACTGTGAACACTAAAATGAACGCAGTCTATTACTCTGTGATGTATCGTATTCGCACGAGTATACAAGTTTCAGATGTCATAATTTTAAATATTTTTTTTGCAAATTAATATTAAATAAAAATTTATTAAATTTTTATAGCTCTGCTATTTTAGAGATTAATATTTTCATTTTAAACAATCTTAGGAATCTTACATCTAGTATACTTTATACAGTGTGTCTCAAAACTATCGGAATAGTCAAATATCTAAAAAATAAATGATCGAGAAAATATTTTGGGACTAAAATTTTAGGACTTCAAGAGGAATGTATGATGATTTTAATAATATTATGCAATTACATGATTTTTTTGGAAGAACAATTAATAGACACATACTGTATTTTCTTTACATCAGTTGATTTATCTCATTATTCTATGCATAAAAGTATTAAAGTGCGATTATAAAAAAATTAATAATTTATTTTATAAATAATCGAAATGCCTACTAATCGGTCATAGCTAGATCTTAGTGCTAATATTTTGATTTTATATATTTTTTCAAGCTCACGAAACTGCGCGCTCAAATAAATTTTCGGTCTTGAAACAGTTGAACAAAAATGAGTAATATCACGTTATTAAATTGAAAGTCAATTTAATAATAAATGATGTTAACAAGTATCTAAATGTGAGAATTCTTTTCCTCTAAAAAAACTGTAAACTTGGGAGATTTTAAGTTCGATCCCTAGCTGAAGTGTTATTTTTCGCAACAATTTCTTTTATAGTTTTAATAGGCTCTTCGATTGTTATTGTGTTTACGATTTTTCTGTCGATTTTGCGTTCAATTTTGCTGTTGAATGGTATACTAGCATATTTTGATGCTAATTATGAATATGATAATAAAAATCGCCGACTAGGTAATTTTCAAGATCAAAACTCAAAAAAAAACTCAAAAATTATAGTTTTTTTATATTATTTTGGTAAATATTAATTTAACAAAAAAATATTTTAAATAAAAGTTATAGCTCTTAAAAAAAATACATGATTTTTGTCCTATGTATTTTTTTACATAAAACTAATATTTTTCGGGAAAAATGGGATAATAGGAAAGCACTTCCTTATATGCACTGTAAGTAAGGGAGGATGTAGGGTGTACATCGCTTCGCGTAGAAAGTACATGCGTGGGCGAGGAAGGAGCTCTGTTGCTCTTCATGCAACGTCGTGTTTATGATGTCGTCGCTATCATGTCCCGAAAAAATTCTAATTCAATCTACACCAAATTTTAGATCTAAATCAGAAATTGTTTCGCATGAAAGTCGAAAACCCATGTGAATAGTGCAAATGTAGACTTTGTTTTGCCCCGTAAGCAAGAAGAAGAGATGTGAAGTGGACCTCGTTTCGTGTGGAAAGTCGGAAGTTCATGTGGAACAGAACAATTATAAACCTCATTTTCACCCTGTAAACAGAGGACGATGTAGGGTGGACGTCACTTCGCGTGGAAAGTAAATGTGTGAGAGGGGCATCCCAAAAAAATTCTTACCCAATCTATACCAAATTTTAGATCTCAACGTCCATTCCATACCTCCTCTCCTCCCTACTTACGGTGCGAAATGAAGTCTATAATTGCTCTATTCCACATGAGGGAGTGTATTTCCTATTATCTCTTTTTTTTTAAGTATTCTATATGCAAAAAATACATAGGACATAAATGATATATTTTTTTAAGCGCTGTAACTTTTATTTGAAACATTTTTTGTTAAATTAATATTTATCAAAATAATGTAAAAAAACGATAATTTTTGAATTTTTTTTAGTTTTGATCTTGAAAATGATTTAATCGGCGATTTTCATTATCATATTCGTAATTAGTGCATCAAAATACAGTAGTATACCAATCGATAGCAAAATCGGAGGTTTACTTTTTCAGAACTTCATCTCAATCAGCTATCCAAGTTAAAACTATTGGCACTATCATACATTTTTCTTGATACTTTAACATTTTAGTCTGAAATATTTTTCAAATAATATTTTATTTTCGAAATAAGTAATCGATACTTTTAGGATACACTGTAAATAACATACATTCTATTATAAATATTATAATTGTATTTTGTTATGTAAAATTACTAAAATTTAACATTTTGATATGCATGAATGTGGATTCATTGCATTAATTTTCGACGAGATTGTGGTGTTTGTGGTTTTTTGTTTTTGATTGTGAATAAAGTTTTCTTCAAAGGCCGGTATTTATACTCGAATTTTATTTCAAGACTTGAGTAATGCCTTAAGATACTAATACGTCTCTGTGATTGGTTAATGACAATTTTAAGACAATACTTGAGACGATCGTAAATATAAGAATCGATTATGAATGCAGGCCAATTGGACTAATTAATACGTGCGCGTGCGTGTACAAATGTACTAATATTACAAATTAATCTTTTTAAATTAACACATGGTGGCTGGTTATAATTTGTTTCCAGTGTGTTTGCACATATATAAGATTTACAAAATCTTGCTAATCATTAATTTAGTTGTATATTGTTGTTATTTTAAAGATGTTTATGCAAGATACGACCAAAAATTTGAAAATATATTTCTTTTTATATAATGAAAATAATGCGGGGTAAAGAAAGTTAATATTTATTTATTAGATTTTTCTTGAATATTTTTTCAGATTTTTGGTCGATATACATACATGAATATTTTTTATTGGCTGATTGTATAATTAGTGCTTTATATTTGACTGTGCTTTATGAAAAAAAAGTCATTACATTTAAAAATTGACTTCCTGATAACATTTTATTTCGCATATGTCATTGTAGAAATATTTTTATAAATGTTGAATATATATTTATTAAATTTTACATTGAATATAATTGCGAATAATATTCAACGAAATAATTATAAGTTTAATAATTCTTAATAAAAATATTACAATAAAATAAATTAAATAAAAATTTAATGAAAATAATAAAATTAATAATTTTATAATACATTTAATTTTTCTTTAGTGTAATTTTTTATTGATATAACTCTTAGTAAATATAGTTCTAATAAAACAATATAATTTTATTAAAATGAATTATGTCAAATGTAATGACTTTCTTTAAAAAATAGTTTGAAAATTATATGTGTAATTGATCTTTAATAGGAACAGGATAGATTATCAAACAGAGATCGATCTACCAGAGAAGCTGAACAGGAAAGACAATGGAAACAATTGCAAGCCTTACGTCATCAACAAGCACAATTGCAACAGCAGGTCATCCATGAGCAACGTGTACATGGTAAATCTACTATATTAAATTTTACTATAATAACTTGGAATATTATTTAATCTTTTTATTTATTTTTTTTTTAGTTTTTATTTAATAAAAATTTTAAAAAATAATTATCAGAAAATTAAAGTTAAAAAAAAGATTTTTATATTGTTAAACGGTTTTATTATATGATTTATTTTATTATATTATTAAAAATATAAAATTTTAAAATTGGAGATATTCGACCGTTAGTGTAATACATACAAATTGAAATAAGAACGCCTTCTACGGTCAAGCTAGATCTTAGTGCTTTTATAAATTTTACTTGTGTGATTTTTGTATACCTTTTTTCAAATTCAACCAACTGCGCGCCGAATTACTTTTCCGGTCATAACACAGCTATAAGTTGAACATGAACAGATAATATCACATTTATTAAATTAGAAATAATTTAATAATTGGCGATGCTAACTTGCATCTTTATATTAGACCCCTTATCCCCCCTGAAAAAAACTAAAGAATTTATTGCGAAAAATATCACCTCAGCCAGCCTAAATCACGCGCCTGAAACATGCGTTCTCACTTATATACGATTATTGCGAGAAATATCACCGAGACCTCAGTGGTCGAAAGTGATAAGATGCCCGGACCGGAGATTCGGGAGGTTCCAGGTTCGAACCCTGGCTGAGGTGAAATTTTTCGCAATAAATTCTTTACAGTTTTTTCAGGGGGGATAAGGGGTCTAACATCAAGATGCAAGTTAGCATCGCCAATTATTAAATTATTTCTAATTTAATAAATGTGATATTACCTGTTCATGTTCAACTTATAGCTGTGTTATGACCGGAAAAATAATTCGGCTCGCAGTCGGTTGAATTTGAAAAAAGGTATATAAAAATCACACAAGTAAAATTTATAAAAGCACTAAGATCTAGCTTGACTGTAGAAGGCGTTCTTATTTCAATTTGTATGTATAAAATTTTAGTTTATTAATCCAAATTGTATTGAGAGCGGGAAATACAATAAAAAATTAAGTTTATTTTTATTTAATACAAATAAAGAAAGCACTGTTATATTAATATATAGGGAAGACCAGGGCTATTCGTTAGGTGGGGTAATTCGTAAAAATGGAAATATCTT
>QKQZ01010346.1:0-26705 GCA_003595255.1 Solenopsis fugax | reverse complement strand
AGGGTGGGCGAGGGTGGTTGCTCCCTGCGAGCGGAGGTAGGAAGGGAGGAAAGGGGGTTGGAAACGGGCGGTTTAATCACGTCACACACCGACGCGGTACATTGCTGGGGCGATAGTGCTCTCGCGTACCCCGAAGCACACGCCGACATCCATGCGCGCCTGTATCCGCGCGTACGTGAGACTGCCTGCATGNCGCGCCTGTATCCGCGCGTACGTGAGACTGCCTGCATGTGAGGGTGCGCGCGAGCGCGCTTGCTTGTTCCGGACATGTTGACGATGTAGGGGCTAGCCTGTGCGGCCGTACGATAATACAACGAGCACGAGGGCGGATAGTGGAATTGGGGGTAGCGGCAGAGGGAGAGAAAGAGAGAGGGAGGGAGGAAGGGAGAAAGGGAGGGAGGGAATCTCGCAGGACGGTGGTATGCGGAGGAAGAGAGAGAGAGAGAGAGCGGTGAGGGTGAACGGGTGGAGGAGTAGTGCGAGGTGGTCGATTTCACGCGGTCGATTGCTGGACCTGCAGCTCCACCCCCATGGAGGCCGCTTTTGGCCATTCGCCGGTATACGCTCCCAGCATCGTCTTGCCGGCTCGCAAAGATTGTCCGACGACCCTACGTGTGCGCGCGCGCGCTCGCGCTCGCGCTCGCGTGCGATGCCGATACACTTAGAAAAGAAAAGTATGTGTATACACTAATGAAAAAGTTCGTTAATCCAAATGCATCTAAAGAAGATGAAAGAGAAATCACAATTTCCAAGTGCTAATTTTCAAAAGCTAAATTGTCAGTAGCTGGAAAGAAATATAAGACATAAATACATATATGCATATATATTATATATAAAATCTACTATTATAGTATATAAAACATATATCATTATATTAACAATTGTAATAAATGTAAAATAAGAAATAGGGGAAACCGGGGCTATTCGTTGCAGTTTTTTTTCTTTTACATAATCTGAGTCCTGTATTCATTAAAAAAAAAAGTTGGACGGTTTGAAAGGTTGAATCTTCCCCTTCATAATGCCGTTATAGATAAAACACGGAAATGTACTTGCTTTGAACTACATATAAAAATGTCGACTTGTGTCAAGTATTTCGAATAACTCCAAGCCCGGGGTAATTCGTAATCAGTCCGGGAATATTCTGAAATTTGTGTTTTAAGATAAAAAAATGTAAAAAAGCTGTTGTTAAGACTCTGTTTTATTCAGAAAACGATATATAGTATTATTAAGAAAAGTTGCACACAATAAAAAAAAATAAACACAATAGAGAATTTTATTGCTTCAGCGTTTTCGGAACAAGTCAGGGACTATTCGTATTTCTTGTAATTACACCTGTTGAGTATTAAGTTATGTATTTTGGTACATAGAACGCGAATATAAAAGAAAAAATTGTTCAAACAACGATTCGACGTTTGGTGTTTCGAATCGCCCTAACGTTAACTTTGCGCATTATTGCGTATGGTCTACAAAAATAGACATCACACAGCAAAAAGTAAACACGAAATGTTTCAAATATAATACATTCAACTGGACACGATACATTCAAAGTTTTCGAAAAGAATCTTATTTAAATATCTTACTTAAATTTTGAAGAAATGCCGACTGTCAGAAATTACTTCGACTGTCGCAAAACACATTTTTTACTGCCACGACTTCAATATGACGTCGTCGCCAACGAAACTTTATTAGCAATGTCGTTACATTAGGACGCGTTTACAGTATTTAAAGTAAATTTTTAACATATACCCATACAAAGATATTTCCATTTTTATGAATTAACCCCCCTAACAAATAGCCCCGGTCTCCCCTATATCTTTCTCGCACTTTGCAAAAAGCCACTTCAAAGAATAGTTTCAAAGAAGACCTTTTCAAGAAATCATTTTATATCATCCGTGGCAATTAGATATCTAAGATTTAGTTTTAAAACTATTTATATATTGTCCCTGCAAACAAAGAATTACAAAGGCCAACAAGATGATCGAATGTTAGGCATTGTTTGTCACTTGCTACGCGCGGAGCCTATCCTCGCGCAATGTTGAAAGAATTGTTAAGCCAACGCGGACGTTTCTGCTTTTACCTGCGAATCGTGTGAAACTTTCGTCGCCAGAGTTTCTGCAAATATTGAAATTGGCCGCGGTGCCCGATGCGTGCTGCATTCCCCTTGGAGGAAAGACTCGAGGTCTCACGTACGACGCCATTTGCGCGAATCCGTTTCCTTGCCATTTGCGCCATTGTCGTGAAACGCCGATAACTTGCGGAACTAGATAAAAAACACGAAATCAAATTCAATTGTCGATACACGTATCTAGGTAATTGATAAATTGATACTATGATATTAGCTTGATATATTATTGCGGTATATACCGCGAGTCAACTTAAATGTTGATAAAGTCTCATACATCCCTGAGGACATTATCGTCTCTCATATGCCATCGCATGTAAAGTGATTACTGGCCGTCAAATAACCAGGCTCATTATGAATTTAAAACTCATCACACGTACCGAAAGCCAACGGGTGTACATTTTTACGAGCGGAAAACGTTTGTTAACGCGTCGACGATGAGGAAGGTGGGGCGCGAAGAGGTGGCGAGTGAATCGGTGGACTGAAAGGGACCCGGGGAGTGGCTACGGCCGCGTATCGTAATTCTGTCGCACATTACCATTTAGATTAGTTAGATTTGCAGGTAAACAGGACGCGCGCGGCGATCGCGGAGCACAAACACGAGCGCGCTTGCCGCCCCCGTTGACATTTTAATTTCATCGCGATAATTACTTTCAAACGGATGGCTTTTTAAGTAGATTAAAATATTCCCGTACCGCGCGCACGTCCACATTCGTATAATTAATGCACTTTCGAGCCGCGAGCGCGGTGGCGGGGTGCGGATCGGGCGGCAGAGGTTGAGGAAGCGGGGGCGGCGGACGGGGATTCGGGGTCAAACCAGGACCGGACGATATATTCGTCTGGCGATATATCGCCATTCGTTGGACGAGTTTTAACGGGCGCCACGTTCATACGCGCGAGTGATTTTAACTCGATTTTAATTCGGCGTCATACAGCCAGTTGCGCGAATTTCATTATCGTCGTTGCAGTCGCGAAATAAAGTCGTCGGGGCACGCCAATGAAACAATGACACCTCTGCCGTCCGTTATCACCGACAGATCTTATTTGCGAATTTGTGAATCTTAATTGCGAAGATTAGAAGATAGTGGAACGTGATTATTCGTGTTAAATTGTAGGTAATTGAATTATCATTATCATATTTTAGGAAGAATCTTTACTAATGTAATTAACTGAATCTAATTATCGTAAAATCACTGCTGAAATGTAAAGCGGTAACTGTTCGAAAAACATACAACTGAAACTTCGTTTGAGGCAGTACCTTTCATTCTTTTTAAATGGAATTATCAAAGAGAGATCCTCTAAAGCTTTTTCGTTAGGAAGCATTTCGTTTTTATAAAGTGGAGCTCTATACTTGGTTAAAGTAATACTCGCAGCGAGTGTTAGACATCGAATCATGCGTGAAACGGCCGATAGAAAATATGAGACAATTATTGCGTTTACCAATAAACAGTTTTGTTTATCCAATCGGTGCAGTTTCCGCACTCCAACGATCTCCATGCTCATCCACCGGGATTTGTATCTCCGCTTTTTTCATCACTACTTTTTTTGCTTCGATAACCATGCGATGAAACGGGTTATTGGGAGAAGAGGAGGAGATGAGGTGGAAGGGGGGAAGAGAGAGAGAGAGAGAGAGAGAGAGAGAGAGAGAGAGAATTTTGTTTGATAAATATTCGTTTTTCGTCATACTATATCCTGTTAAAGAAGATCATTCAGTCACCATCGCGAGAAAATGTTTAGATTTATATGGTATATTAAAAAATAAAGAATATATTTCTTTTATTAACATTGACCAACTGTAAATACCATAATTATCGAGACTTGTACCATTTTCCAACATTTTGATTATTAACGGGAAATCGAAGAATGGATAAACATGTTTATTAACATTGTAAGAATATAATTGATATAAAGCGATTTAGCTTTTCACGAAAAACGTTCACACACAACCTTGACAATTATCGTCAAGCGATCAATTCTCATGATTCAAATCCAACAAATTGATGTCGTCGGTCGTGTGGCGGCCGTTGTAGGGGGATGGTTTAAAGCCAGGACCCTTTCCTATCTTCTCCTAAGGGATATGGCGGAAGAGGTTTCGCGACAGACGGGCTGCAGTTCGTGTAAACAATGGCACCACCTCCTTCGGGGAGGCTAGGCGTAGGTGGACGGGCACGCGTGTGCACACGCGCGAGCGTGTGCGTGAGGTGCTTATTGGGTCCGTCGGGGGTGGAGTGCGCAGAAACAACCCTCTGGCCAAACATCGCAACATCAATCAGCACCAGTCACTCGAGCGCGGACCATTGGCGCCAACATTGCGATATTGCCTGCATTTACATTCGACGAGGAAAAAGATAATGGTAGACGCGATAGTATTGCATAACGGTTGACCGACGAGTGGCCAGATTAGATTTAAAATTGTGCAGGAAGCTGGACGACTTTAAATCTAATCTGGCCGCTCGTCCTATTGGGGCCTACCACGGAAGCTAATTATCGCGATGTTACCAGCCCGTCTAATTGCGCACGTGTAACGTGACGGCAGAACACGAGGGAAAATTTCATTAAAAAATTCGCGCAATTACGAATTCTGTAATCGATTTTACAAAATCGCGGAACGCGACAAACTTGCGTGCGGGAATGTAATTGTGCAATTTTCCGTTCCGCTTAATCGTTACGGGAGGATAAATTGAAGTACGATGAGGAATGTAAATAATGTATATTTATCAAACGCTGCGAAAATCATATAACAACTAATTACGAGTCGCCTGACGTAAAGGACGTCGTTGTGTATAACGGCAACAAATTGATATTACGCGACACGTCTGTGTTGAATTGACATTTACGAGTGGAGACGTACTAACCGTGCTCCAGTTACGCCACTGGCATTTCAAATAGCCTAAGGACATCCTCTGGGTGCTGTACAGATATCCTCTGAGGAATATCCCCGGAACATTAAAAGAGCGCACAATAGCGCGTATCCTCCGTGCGCTCGAGTAAACTAAATGAGATGTCCTAGAATTGCCCTTAATATTCAGGAATACTTTATAGGGGAAGATACCACACTTGGAAGAGTAAGAGCGTTATATTCTTCTACGTTATAAAGGGATTTATTTATTTTTTTTTATAAGAAAAGTGTAATATCCATAATTGAATTATTTTCCGGTGTTTCTTAAATTGAAGGATCCGCTGATAGTTCGTATCGGGTGAGAAGTAACCAGCTCTGTTTTGCATAGCATTAGCCCATATTATTGTAAGCCGACATACTTAATTCTCACCCTAACAGGCGCCCTAACGATTTAAGCTCCTGCGCGCCCCTTCGCTTCGAGGATTCAACATGCCACATGATATGACACATTCTACGATCTTTGAAGAATCTTTATAACACTTTGAACTGCGCAGAACATCATCGCAAGTTTTTTTTCTTGAGAACACTAATTTTTAATGACTGAAAAATATTTATTTATTATAACTAAATTGGCAATGTCGTTATACGTTGTCACGGTATTTCAGTTATACGGTAATATTTTTTGATTATTTTAAAAGTAATAAATGTCGAGAATGAAAATGCGTAGCTTGTTCAGTGCGTGCTCGGTCGACGCATCGCATCGCTTCGACCCGCACGTGACACTAAACAACCGACTGTTTCTTCCCCACGGGTGATACCAGGCAATCAGCTGAGCTTTCGGGCCCCTGCTCGCCGTTATGACGTAGATGAAGATGGTAGATCCACTGTTGTCGCAGTGAGTCAGTATTTGGACAAGAGCCCTGTGCTTCTTGCCAACGTGCGATTCAACTTTCAACAGCTTACACCCCAGGATGTCGCTTTTGCAAGCAACGCGCGTCAGGGAGAAGGCCTGCTGCGTACATCAGTTATGCTCAACTGAAGATGATGGTAATACTGCAGAAATCCTCGTAATATGGAGAGCAATTGACATAAATACATGATGAAGGTTCAAAGTGACGAGACTCTAAGTTACATGATGGAGAACACCCTGAGACTCTTGGTAGATGCTTATTTACATGTGATTTTATGATCGCAATCAAAAGCTCTTGAATTTCTTCTAGGAAGAAGGATATCAAGAGATAAATAGGAAAGGATCGTTTGTCACTTGCAATTCATTTTAATCAAATTCGATGAAAGATGATTACATCTTTGTATATCTGAAAAGATACGACAGCTAGGGGATAAGAATTGCAGAGGTCTAATCTCCAGTTAATGCACCATCCACTTATTATGCCATGTTACACCCGATCGAGAAGCGTCGACCGAGTTAATACTATGCAACTACTTCCTCGCAAACTTACATCCAATGCGCGCCGGTAGTCTCTTCCGACCTCTCACCCCGCCGTTGGATATCTCTCCTCAGCAAAGCCCCTCGGGCCTTCGGTATAGACGTTGCAGGCCGTAAGCGAGTTCACGCGCGCGCAACAACGGTGCACGCACACGGACATACGCAGACAGAGATGCAGCACACCCATCGTCTCGCGTACCTGCCGGGAATAGATTAGGCATGTGTTGGCGCATTGTCGTAGGGATACATGTAGGCTCTAAGTAGGTTGCGTGTGTTAGTTGCGCAAACATGTCTGCAGCGTTGTCAGGCGGGCAGGAAATTACGTCCGCCTTTAGCCGCTCTCTATATTACGCCACCCCCCGGGTACACCCGCTCTCTCACGCGCATACATACACGTGCTCATACACAGACACACACACACACAGACACACACACACACACACACACACACACACACACACACACACGCCCAACTCTTGCGTATCGTCACGCTCTATCGAGACTATACGTGTATGGGGCTGTACGTACGTGTATGGGTGCATAACCCACCCGATCTCAGGACGAGGCGGCCTCGTACGTGGGTACCTACCTACCTACCTGCCTGAACCGGAGATACGTGTGTACACAGGCGGCGTGTGTACCGCGCGGTATGGCAGAGATACCTCGGGCTAACAATAATGCGACTAGTTGCAAATGGGACGGATACCCGTATACCTGCCGACGTGACGACGTGTAAGATGGCAATGGCACATGACGCCGCCTCGAGATCCCGCGAGATCGGCGCGTGGACGTGGAGCGCCATTAGCGTTCAGATATCGTGTCGCGATACGGCTCGCTGTCATGACATCGGATATCGGATGACATGTAATCGTGAGGAAGGCGAATAACGCGATGCGAAATTTAATGGTATTGCAGTATGAGACATTGTGTAGGACTTTAAGATATATTTCTTGCTAATATTCTGATTTATGTTTAAAATCAAAATTTATGATATACTTTAAAGATATGATTATTAATATAAATACTTATTTATGATACTTTTACATGATAATTATTTGTAATTGCTCAATTATTAATCAATTGAAAAAAAAATTATAATATTACAATATAGTATCAAATTATTAAAAAAAATGTAGAATTATTATCAATATTACCATCATAAATTTTGAAAAAAAAACGAGCGTGGAGCAGTGCAACAAAAAATTTTGTTATCGATTTTCATATAAAATCTGAAAGTTTTCGCAACTTTTTTAAATTGCAAATTAAATTTAACTAAAAAATCTTTAGGTACAAGTTTAAAAGATTTCTGGGAAATATTTGGAAGTATAGTAAATATTAATAATAATATAATGAAATAAAAAAGTAATCCATTATAAATAAGCTTAATATGTAATGCATATTGAAGATTTTGCTTATTTCTAGCGTTCCACGTTATTTATATATAAAAATAATATTGTGTATATAATACTTAAACAAAGTGAAATATAACAAAATATACACATGTAATGTGTTTCTCGACAAAGCATCAGAAGAAGTATTAATGATTGCGTTTTAAAATGCATTGCCAGTACCGGAAATCTATACCATACATAACGTGAATAGATTTTTAGTACCGACAGTATATATCAGAACGCAATGTTGCATTTTGTGTTTATGTCAACTAAATTACAATTATTATTATTATTTGATAATTTTTCGGTTTAGATAAAGTCAATTATACATATTTAATTTTTGGCCAGGTTTTTTTGAGATACACACTTTGCGATGATTAAAAGCATGTGCTATCAGGCAGAATGCAATTGTAGAATGCAGTATTACGTAGAATATGTTTAATTTGTGGATAATGTGTGAGATAACATAAAGAATTTCTTTTCATATTTATCCAATTCGATATTGAGTCACAATTATTTACTTTCTTTAGTTCCTTTAAAATATATTGCCACGTTAGGTTTCTAAACATACGTATTCGAGTCGAAATAAAAACATCAGCATTAGTTGTATGACGTAATTATTAAAAAGCATTAATTAAAAATAAATAAAATAAAAGAAATTATCATTCCTACGTATTCCTACGTTTCACAGTAGGAATGATAATTTATTTTATTTTATTTATTTTTAATTAATGCTCTTAAGTATTGTTAGTAAGAAATTTGTCGGTCTTGGTTTTATTCGCTTCGATATCGATTCACAACCCTTTTAGGACGATCGATCGATGAAACCTGGTTACCGGTCATAGGACATTGAACTATAATAGTTCGCGTCTCTCTCGCATTGGCGGCGACGAATCACGGCAGATTTCTGAAGGTGCTCCAAAAAGATGGACGTTCTCTCCTTTATCTGCGCCACCGGCTCTGATGCCTACCATTGAATCATTGAACACTTATGCGGGCGCGCACGGGCCCGTCCAAACATTTCGGACAGCCTAAGGAAACACATTTGCCTGCGGGCAAACACGCCGCGGCGAGTTGCGTCTTGTCGCGCAGCCTCCGGCTCCAAAGTGGAACGCAGAATGTGTCTGGGACTGTTTGCACTGCAGGACAATATTCCGAGTCTTTTAAAGGACGAGGAGAGAGAGAGCGCGGTGTTATTGCGTTTCTCTACGCGCGCGACCCCCTTTCTTCCTTCCGCAGCATTATCACCACCTTTGCTTCCGCTTTACGGATCTAAATACGTTAGATTACTTTTCTTTATACATATATATATATATATATATAAAGAAAAAAAATATATATATACACGCGAAATACTAAATTAGACGCCGTTATTTTTCATTTATAATTTAGAAGCAATCATAATATCTTTTGTAATTTCAAAATAGAAAAAAGATAGTTGTGCATTTATACATTTTTTCTCTTCCAATGTAAAATCACGAAATAAAGTTGTTTACTCTCTTTTTCGATATTTAAAAGAAGAATATTATTTATCAATTTTCTATTGTAATATATGAGTTGAGTTGTTCGTGTCTGTCCTTTTTTTTCTTAGTCTTATGAAAAAGTGTGCATTTCCGTTACAAAATACCTAATTTATTCGCGTATAACGTGTGACTTATACGTATTGCTTGAACGGCAAGCGAAGAAGAAGAAGAAGAAGAAGAAGACGAAGCGCATGCAAAATTAAAGAGGCACGGGGAGTCAAGGGGCATGATGCGCACCAATGGCGAGTTAACGTGACCTCTCTTCGTGCTCGCCGAGAATTCCCCTCCTGTTTCACCGTCCATCCGCCGGCGACACCGAAATCCTCTGGTGCGGCGGGAAGTCGTTAGGCGTTTTCCGACGCGAGATAAAATTCCGGGAAGCACGTCGGAACGACTCTCCGCGCGCGCTCTACGGGGCTACGGGTATTGTTTTAACGTGTTTGAGTCAAATATTGACGCAAGTTGGGCTCGCGAGGCGGCCCGGAACGAAACGCTCGCGGAACAAGATGAGACGGAACGACCCACATAGCGTCCACGTCTCGGAGAACCGTGAACGGAGGACTTCGCGCCGCGCCACGCCAAGCATCGTGCCGTGCCGCCTTATTCGTGGTAACGAAGGAGAGGTAGAGATGTAACGAGGGAAAGAAAAATAGTCCCCTGCACCTTTCTTTCTCTCTCGCACTCTCTTTCGCTTTCTTCCAGCGTTTTCTACTCCATCACTTGTGCGAGGTTACTGCCATCGGAGTGTGTCATAATGCACAGGTTTTCTCGATATCGCTTACAATCATGTTTAACTTTCTACAAGAGGTAAGGTTAAAGCCGAAGACTTGAGAAAAGAGTGATTTTTTTTAGCTCTTATCGCTGACTTCGTCTCTGTTATATCGAAGATACTAGCGGCCATGTTCGATTATCGGTTCCATGAAGGCGCTTCGAATCACTCAATTATTTCACATCCTTCCTCGCTCATATCCTGTTAAACAACCGCGCTAACGGGAAATTACCAAGCCTAGATCATCAAATCCCACGAACGACATGCATTGCACAATTTCAACGTTGCACAGTGAGATCGTCTTTGATTTCCGTGATTCCAAAATTATGACGACTTGATTTTAATTAATTATAATCTTGACAAATCAAATTCTATAAAATTGAAAAAATATATAAAATATATAACAATTAAGAGTATAATGTTTAGCGCCAATTAAGAGCCGAACACCAGATCTTCGTGTGTGAATCAATATATTGTTCTTCAAAAATTTACAACGAACGTTTCGGTCCCACGGTTTGGACCATCTTCAGTGTAACAGCGAAAGTTTCGGTAAAATAAATATGTTAATTCTCTCGTTAGCTGGTTATCCTCCCCTCACAAAATGCTCATACATTTCAATCATTCACGTCATTCTCTAAATATAATAATTATATAATTTTTTTTTCATATATTATATATATTTTTTTATGTTTTCATTTTATGAACTTCACTAAAGGATGTTTTGGATTACCACATTTAAAGGACGAGAATGGCTGGTCGAAAGCAGATCTTACTGATCTTAGTGCTCAATAATAATTTTCTAGGTGAATTTACAACCATTTCCAAGATTCCCCAAATTGCGCGTCGCATACTTGTTAGGCTTAAAACACAGCTTTTAAGAAGAACTCAAAAGTGTAACATCACGAAAATTAAATTGCTAATTAATTTTATAATTTTTGATTACATTTCTACACACGCGCGTTTCTTACAATATTTACAGTTTCAAACTGTTAAAACTTTGTAAAGTACTATTATTACATTCACACCCTCTTTCAAAGCGAACCTCTGAATCGACGTGGCGACGTTATTGCTTTTTGAAGTCGCGAGTACTCGTGCGGCAGCCATTGCCGTTGGAACACGAAGAGAAAAGCAGATCGGGGGAGATCCAGAGCGCGTAAACCGCTTTGGCTCTCATAAAATCTCATAACCCCGGGGCGAGCGGCGGCATGTAGTTTCGGATTCGAAATAGAAGAGGGGTCGATAGATACGATGGGGTATCTCTGAGAAGAAAGCGAGAGACGGCGAAGAGGACTCGTTCTATGGCGACGAAAGGGCAGCAGCACCGACGCTGTTGTTCAGCCTGCGGTGAATCTTCAATGGGGCACCATAGGGCCCCCATGGGGAGAGGGAGAGGGTTTGTTTGGAGTTCGGATCGCGTCTTTTTGCCGGAATCTCGGGATTCCGTCGCGTGTACACCCGCATGTAACTGCATGTTGTTGGCGGGGGCGTGCTTCTGCAACGTGTCATTCGCGTCAGTGTTTAAAGAGAAAATAAAAGAGATAAAGTTACACGAAAAATATTTTAATTTATCATTTAATTTAATTGTGATTTTAAAACATTTCGTGTCGTATCCAAAAGTTATAAGTCGTTTCCATAGGAAAGCTAAATATTATTTTATTAAATAATTTTTTATCTTTAAGATTTATTTATTATGTTATTTTATATCATAATATGTGATGACTTGGTTTGACATGATGGATCATAGTCGATGATAAGGGAATCCCTATTTTTTCTTATTTTTTTCTTTATTTACCTAATTCTACAATATTACGATATTACGACGGTCAGTGTCGCCATATCTTTCTAGTCTTGTAAAAAATGGGTGACAGTTTTATAATGTCTGTGCCACGAGTGGCGCGACAGAAGACTTTTATGAATCAGATCCGTTTGTAAAGAATCTGGGCGCCAACAAAATCTCGATTCACTAGGCAACGAATGTGACACCAGTCAGCGGTCATTCTCCTCAACTATTTCTTGACCATTGCACGGCATTTAGGCACCGTTTACTCGAACGTTTCCCGGGGTTTGAATGCCCGTGTAACGCACTGTAAACATTTTGCCGTTGGTGGCACAGCCGAATACAACGAAGGGGGAAAGAGGCAGAGGTAGAAGCGAGTACCAGGGGTGGTGGGCTTTCGATGCAATTCTAAACCGGTGGAGGACATTGTGTCTAATGTTTGGACATGTGTTCCGCCTCGGTCACGCCTTTTGTTATCATTTTCCATGCACGTTTGTCCGCTTAAAATGTTGTTTTAGTGCTCGCGCGATCGCAGTCATCAGGGTTGTTCGCAAACGACTTGACACGAGCCGACGTCATCATGGGGATTCCCGTCTTGCTACTTCTTACGTTAAAAGATATTTTATCTGACTTCGACTTTCTTTCGAAATTCATTCGGGGCATGGTAATTTCCTGATGATGTCAACTCATTTTTACAAGATTCTGTTTTGATATTTATCATTTTTTAAAATAAAAATGCTAAAAACAAAATTAAATTGAATGTATTAAAAATTATAATAGTAATGTTTACATAGTACTCATATTGTTATTTGCATAAATATTTTATATAGATGGGAAATAACGCATTACTTATTTGCTATAGTATATTTTTTCAGTAATGGTAACAAATTTAACAGTTACTTTAATCATTACTTTTCATTTTTATTTTATGTTACAATTTTAATGACTAAAGATGTAAAAAGGTATAAATTTAGCTGTATTTATAAATTCAATTCAGTTTCAAGAAAACCAAAATTTCAGATTTGCATTTTGATGAGCATTTGAAAAATCTTTTTTAATATTTTTAGCGATTTTAAGATCTAAAATTGTAGTTTTTTTATTAATATTTTTAAATTAAAAATGTAAATTTTTTTGTTTAATTTGATCTTATTTTAGCATAAAAAGGGTAATGGAAAAAGTAATAAAGCATTACTTTTCAGAATCGATAACTAGTAATTAAAATGTTATTTTTTCAATTTGATAATGAGTAACTTAAAAAAGTAACTTTATCAACTTTAACTCTAACTTTATACATCGTTTTGAATTAGTTAGTGTTAGTTTAAGCATTTTTGCAAGTCACCTAGTTATGAAGAAATCTAGAAAGCTAAATTAAAGTTGGACTTTCTATGTGACACAGCTTTTAAGAGTATTAAACTTTCTTCAATGATCGGAAGTGCCGGACAGAATTCTCACAGGTTTGCTCATTTTCCGCGTGCCATTGCTGTCCGACGGCAATATATCATCCTGTAACGCATACATCCTTTCAGGCACCACGCCCCAACGATCGACATTAGTCTCGTAAGAGCGCTAGCGACGAAATTGCACGATCAGAGGGGCTGGTAGAGGCGTTATGCTTTGAATACTGACGTTTCCTAGGGGCGGTTTGGGCGGCGTAGGGGTATTCACTGAATAACAGACAGATTGGCTGGGAAAGACTTTATAAATCGATTTTCGGTAACGTAATTTTTTTATCGGACAACCAAGCTATTTTATTTAAATCATATAGATTACTCTGTATTAAAATATTTTAATAATCTTTCAACCAATTGTTAATTATTCTTATTTGATTTTTAATAATACAGTGTCAATAAACTTTAAAAATAATATTTTTTATTGTTAATTGCGAACATGACGTTAATAAATTATAATTTAATATATAATTAATTTTCTTGAACAAAAATATAATATATTTTGATATATAAATTTAATTATTAATTTTGTTAATTTTTTTGAAATTCGTGATTTTTAACAATCGTTATTATCATATCTAAAATGATGTCTGATATATCTTTTGCGGAGAGGAAATTGCGTTAGACATTTTTTATTCTCAGCACCCTCTTTCGTCACGAGAATTCTAATTGCCGATCAAATTTGTTTAGGGGATGTTTTCGTAGTCTCAAGTCCCTTAGATAGGCTGCGGCATTCTTCCCTGGAAATAAATATTTTCAGCACAGGTACGAACACGTGGTTTCTCACAATCGATCACCGATCCATTACAAATCTCGTACAAGACCTCGTCGTCATCCCCCTCCTCATCAAAAGACACCTTCCTGCTTCTCTCTCGTTTATCTCGCGAAGAAGTCCGAGGAGACGCGCCTGGCCACGTTTATTGAAAGAAAATATGTCAAAGAAATTTACGATAAAGGCACAATTGAATTTCACGATAGTTCAGTCGTGGACAATGCGATCCTGCATCCGGACATTTGACTTTTGTCCGGGTTTTGACTATTAGGGTTTCCTCCTCTTTCCGTCTCGTAGATCTTATGTTCAGGACGTTTACATCGCTGGACGTTCATAATCCTGATCTCAAAGACGCTTCCTCTTTCCATTCATGACGTAAAATTGACCGTAAAATTTAACGTGTTTTAGAACTTTATGAATTTATTATTGTAATCAAATTATTATCAAGACAATGAAAATTACGTACGATAGCGAGTTTTAAAATAAGTAATTTTAGATATTTCATAATTTATAATATTCGACATTATATTTGGGACTGAAATATTCGACTGATAATGTATAAATACAAATTCAACAAGAAAGCTTATACGGTCGTAGCTAGATCTTAGTGCTATATTTATTTATGTGAGTTTATATACTTATTCAAATTCACGAGACTGCGCGCTGAATTATTTTTTCAGACATAACACAGCTCTAAGTTGAATAAGAATAAGTAATATCACGTTTATTAAATTGAAATCAATTTAATAATGATTGATGCTAACTTGCATCTAATATTAAACCCTTTCCCCTTCCTTTAAAAACTGTAAAGAATTTATTGCGAAAAATATCATCTCAGCCAGGTTTATATTTGGAATATAAAATTGCGATTTTATTGTAATAATTAGTGTCTTTATTTAAACGGAACGAACATTATGTTTTAATTTTGGTGTAATAATTTTATAATTAGAGTAATAAAATAAATTTTAATTATTCTTATTTTAACAATTTATGTTTTTTTTGAAGTATTATTATTAAATAGTTCAAATGATGTAAATCGTTAAAGTGTATATGCAACGTAAATTTAATTCTTTAAATACTGCGCACCACATAGTAGCTTCCCCCTAAATGATCATTTATGAACAAAGAGCCACTATAGTTGAAATTATAAAAAAAGAGATTGAATTCAATTTTTTTAAAATTATAGAGAATAGTTGCTTATAGATTGCCTTATAAAACGCTTTATTTAAATTTATTTTTACGTTAATTATTTGTTGAGTAATTATAGTTTAAAAATGGGCAACAATTAATGAGAAAAAATAATACTCTAATTTTTTAAAAATAATATATATGTATTTTTTAACAGTACATTAAATATTTCGAAATGATAACAATTCGGCTGATGTGTTTGTTATTATGATGTACAAAGTACTATTACGTACACAAGCTCACCGCTATCAATCGTACTATGATACTCAAGCAAGTAATGCCGTGATTTGCTGCATGTTCGTTTCGTTATCAACTCTCGAAATATAATTATTTTCTATGAACAATTAACGACTATCAATCTGATTATTTAACTCATACGATTAACGAATTTTGAGTGACATCGATTATTTATTGAAGTAGACATTTTTTGCGTGATTTATCTATTTTTTAAGTTAATTTTAAGCTGATTTAGATATTCCAATATTAATATTTTTAATTTGTTATATCATATTCTTTTTGGAATGTGAAAATTTAGCATACATTAATAATAATATACAAAAGTACTTTTTTTCTCTGATTAAAGCAAAAGAAATTTTACATTTTGTAAAACTACATTAAATGTTATTTGCGAAGGGAGAGGAGGATAACTTTTTTGACATTAATTTAAACTGTAAGAAACAGAGTATTCTACTACATTCAAATCAAGAAATAGTTTATGTCGGTCAAAGCAGCTCAAATAATAACTTTTAAGTGATTTTATTGTACATTTTCTAGTTCCATTGTACTGTGTATCGCATATTCGTCGGTCTTGAAATGCAGCTTTTAAGTAGAACCAGAAAAGTAATAAGTATAATAAAGTATATTACAATATTAAATATTACTAATCAATTTAATAATTTTTATAAGCACATATATGATCCTCCTATTTCAAAAATTGCAAATAATTCATTGCGAAAAATGTTACCTCAAGATTATTTATTCTATAATATATAAATTTATTTCATGAAGCATTAGATATTCAAAGTAACAGGAAAATAAGTCTGTTAATATACGGCCTTCGTTTATGTAATGCGCAATGTTTCATACCCAAGGCCGCTATATTGTTATTCGCGCGACGAGACTCTAGCAGACGGGTGGCGGCACGGTATATTGCTGCTCGGTATGCCGTCGCGACAAATACTAGGAGATGCCAAACACGATTATCCTCTACAATTAGCGATTATCAGTAGGTACAATTAACTAACTCTTACAATTGATAATCCGTAACAATGTTATTGATACAAGTGCTACTTCTATCAGCAGATATTATCTATTGGTCTCGCGTGTTTTACTTATTTGAAGTATTGTACAATTTAAGACAACAGAGACAACAAATTATAATTTTATGATAATCCGAGCGATAATGATTTAATTATTGATTAATTATTGAGATTTGAATATATTTTGTATCGTGCTATAAATTTCTTATAATTAGATATAATTTGCTTGCTATCTTTAAGCACGGAACATGTGTATAATATTAATCACCAGATTGATGATTAAGTAACAGAAAATTGATATATATTAATTGTTTATTACGAATACAAATACAATACATAACTCATTGAACTTACATGTAATACTAAATTTTCACTTGCATGTTTTTAAACAATTTATCGCGTTGAATTATCTATTCAATTTTATCGTCGTGTCGATTATCATGCTGAAGCTATCGCTTTTATTTTCAAAATTTTCGATTATTGACGACACGTCATGGATAAGGAATGAATCGACTCCAAATTAAACAACATGTTTAAATAGTAAGCTGTTAATTAATTTCGCAATTTTATATTTGTCAGTCGTGTAGCATAAATTCAGTATACATCGATGACTGTTATCGTTAGGGCCTGAGTATCTGATTTTACGACATATTATATATCGAGCGGAATTTGGCTCAGTGAGGTAAACACCTTGTATTTCGCTCGAGACGAAAGACAACAGCTCGTTCCACAGTCAGTCGGCATCGAACTCTCGAACGGAACGCACAATTAAATAGATCATTTGTAAGAACACCCTTATCATGTCATTTCTATACTTGGTAGCACTTCCTTAAGGGAACGGCTGCAGTTCCATAGCGTTAATTGTGAGCTCCAATAAGTGAGAGAATTAGAAGCGAGCTAGAATCACACGGAACCGATACAGTTACCTCTGTTCGAGATTCGCTGTTATTAATTAGTAAGATACAACGGGTGTCAAGCGGACAATAGTTTTATTTGAGCTTATTTTTTCACATTATTTTCCCGTCGCAATACAATAAAGTATGCGCCGCGTCGGGAATGATGTATAAAGTATCGTGCGTGTAATTAACGTCAGGAGTGCAAGTACTCTGGTGATTAATACACGCATGGTCGTAATTAACTATGTTTTCGCAAGTGAGAACTGTACGAGTGGCATGCGAAGGAGCTGCAATAAAGGAACAAAAGAAGAGGTCTAATTGTAAGCTACAACTCTACCTGTGCATCGTATCCGCAAGTAACAGATTATATTTCATTTTAATTTGAGTTAATGGATCTATGATATTTCTGTGTTAGATATCCCTGCTTAAAAGAACCGATTAAATTAGATAAGGAAAAATCTATATAATCTTATCGCGTTTTTAGTTCGTAAATATCAGATTTGTTATCTTTTTTAATGTTATTTAACATATAATTTAGTAATCATCTTTAATCGATGTCTATTTAACTGTGTTTGATTTAAATTGACGTTATCTTTATTTATTACACGATATACATGATTAAAGGTATTATTAGTTATACTTTTCGTGTATAAAGATATATAAGTTATCTCTCAAAATTTTCGTATATGTAAAACGATGTAAAGTACAATATATAGTTCTGAGTTTTCTTCAAAATTTACTTTTTGGAACATCCCTGACGAATCGCGAGATCAAGATCGAAGCAGCAGGATGTAGGCTTGATCGATAAAACGACCTAGTGCACAAGACACTCGATTTCTAATCCTATCGTTGAATGTATCCCGTAGCCTTAAGTTCGTTTGTGCGTGTATGTGTATCGGGATGTACGAGCGTTTTCACCCCAAAGTTTTTGGCTTCACAGAAAGGGCAGAAAAGGGGCCGCTTGCCTCGGAGCACGGATTGGATTGGATCAGCTTAACGTTGATTTAAGCCAATCAGCAAACAATCGGTCACCAGTGCTGAATCTCAGCATTGATCTCGTTAGCTCTTACAACTTCAATGTTGCGTTCAACGCAGCGATAGACATCGCCATTCAATTCGCACGCTGCGCACCGGTTCTCCTCGGTCTCCTTCCTTTACCGTTTCCTCTGGACGGCTGTACTTTAATTGCAGGATTTAGAACTATTAGCCCTTTGCTCTCGAAGTTACTTTCACAAAATTGGAAATTGTTGAAAATTACACTGAGAAAAATGTTCGATCCGGTTAAAAAGTAACGAACGGATATTACGATTATTTAGATCGGAATATATTCGGAAATGAACGGATAAATCTGTTCATTTCCGGATATTCCGATCTAAATAATCGTAATATTCGTTTGTTACTTTTTAACCGAATCGAACATTTTTTTCAGTGTAGTAGTTAAACAAGGTTTCTTTTTTCTAACGGTATGAAATTTATGAATAATTTCAAATTGACATAACGCTCAAAACGAGCAGTTTTATAAATTACAAGATATGGTAAAAATAGATAATTTCTATAACCAAAAAATAATTATAGTGGATAACAATGACAAGTAATTCATAAAAAAATATTTGACTTACAAGTCTACAAAATACAAAAATATTTAACTTGTTAGTTACGTTAAAAATGTAAAGTGTTTGCGTTTTTATTATTATTATATTTCTGTTTATGCGGCGAATATTGAAACAGAGTTACACATATAGATATTCATGTATGTATCGGTTTATAACGTCATTATTATCCTTCGACCAGATAAAACGGGATACATAACCGACTAAGTGGCCGCGAACGGTCGCATAATTCGGGAGAGTATTTCCGCGCTCGGCGACATAACGACATGGCTAAACGCACTTCTATAAAGTCGCACACATCGCACGCGGATAATTCACACAGCGGCGGAGGACGCGAGGTGGATGTTAGTATTTTAAGCCTATTTAAGTGTGTTTGTCGTATAATATTGACATCGTACACACAAGCAAAGAGAGCACGCGTACACCCTTGTTCGCGCGCGAGCGCCGTTTCTCTCCGTCTTTTTCTCTCTAACTGTGCGTCTGTTCTCTGCCCTCCCGCCCTCTCTCTCTCTCTCTCTCTCTCTCTTCTTTCGTATGCTCGTGACATTACGATCTGTACTACCCTCTTTCCCTCAATACACCTAGATGTGTATACGTAGAGTTCCGCACATATACATGCGCGCAAAAACGGGAAGAAGCCGAGGGAGCAAGTGAATCAAATCGCGTTGTGTGCTCGGCAAACGACGCTCAGCGTCGCGACGATTTTCTTCCAGGAACGAAGAATGAACGCGAAAGTTTCTTACTCGCGAACTCGCTGACTCGCTGGCTGACACATCACGATTGCGGATTTGCATGCAACACTATTTATCCATTAGATAAAGTGTGGATATTTTTGACAAAAAAATTTTACTATCTTTAAAATATAAAATAAAAAAACTTTTAAAAGGGTTTTTAAGAAATAAAAAATTATTAATTGTACTGCTATACGGATTACACAATATATGTTTTACATAATAAGTATGAGCCATTTAAAGATACCAGTATAGTGAATATAACAATAAGATTCAAGCGTGCAAATAATATTTATTTCTTTATTTTCGATAATACAAATTTTAGATTTATCAATTCATTTTCTTGCAAAAAGAAATTATTATATGAATGACAAGATAATGTTAACAATTAATTTTATTCATAAACATATTTGAAAGATATTTAGCTTTTATTTTTAAATTATGTATATTTAGATTATGCGAATGTAACAAGTGAATTATATGAATGTTTATTGTAATTATGTTTTAATATCATTAATTTTTGAATCATCAAATGTTGAGTCTTATTAATAGTACATTTTGAAATTAAAATAATTCTTCAAATAGTACATGCATGGCTTGCATATTTCTAACAAAAAATTATTAATATTAGTTTTCTAAACGAATAATTAGGATTGGTTAAAATCTAACACTCTGGCGTATTAACAAAATCTACCGTAATTTGTTCACTTGATTAAATAATTATTTTAAATTCAGGACTTTAAATATAACAAACGTGACCTGCTGCTCGTTAAGCCTAAAAATTAAAATTTAAGTCATTGAACATATTCGATCAGGGTCGCAATGACAATCGAGTTTCTGGTTTTTCGTCGTTTTGCGATGAGAGATGATCGGTAGAGAGATGACATTCCTTTAATCCGTCGCATGATCACGTTTCTTCTTAGGAGGGAGGAGTAACAGTCTCGCTTGTAAACGGTAGCTGAAAGATTGTCAGCGAAACCGATAATCTCGGGTAGTCATGACAAATTACGGATGAAATTATGGGCCTGGCACGGTTCTGCGTCAGGACCCGGCAGAATAAATGAGCGACCTGGTGCCAGGTGGGGCGTGCCAGTCCCATGCTGCGAGGCGAACAATTACGTAACACCATAAAACGCACCACGAACGCAGCGGGGATTCCCTTGGAAGAATTTTGAATCGATTCGCACGGAAGATTCTGTGCTGTCGGCATGTTGCGATCGTTTTTTTACACGTTAGACACAGTTGTAGTGTAAAAATTTAAAAAACGAGAACAAAGATAATTGAAAACTCAAAGAATGTTTAGTTTATGTTAGTGCAATGGAGCTTGGATGCAATTTGATAGTATGGTATTGTTAGTATTTCTGTAGCTGGATGCAATTTAACAGTATCGAGTTGTTGGTATATTTTTGTGACCGAAGAAGATTACATCAGTAAAAATACAATATAAACAAATTTACAAGAGCATGATGATATTTTCATTTCTTCTTTATGACAATGAATATGTTTACACATAATGACAATAATAAATCGGAATTAAAGTTCCATTTTATTCGGCCGAGTGGCGTATACGCATATATACTTCGCGTAATGTTTTAAATAAATTCCTGAGTGAAATTTTTGAACCATGCTGATGCGATTTGATACGTCGAACTTGTTTTTGTTTGTTACAAATATTTGCGCGCTGCAAAATCACACGGGAAAAATCCGAAGCCGATTTCTCCAGTACGATCGGATCGGCCGGTGCATTCAGAAATCGGATTCGTTTGCGCTCGGGGTCTGTAGTTAAGCGCGGCGGTCGCAAACTACCGCCGCCGCCCGTCGCCGTGCCGATGTTTAGGTAAGATATTCGTCCTCGCAAATATTTGGAGATTGTCTACAGCCTCTAACCACCGCGCACCACTCCATCGGCTCTTACATTTAATTAATGACGTGCACTAACGTCCGGGGCGTTAATGCGCCTTAACGCAAATGTCACTTTATCCGCGCTGTTTGCGCCCCGCGGGCATCGCTGACTTTATTATTATTATTATTCGGATAATCCTTGAAGTGAAACGTCGATTTGTCCTGCATAAATCGCGCGGTTCAATATTGTGACGACCTGTGGTTTTCACCACAGAAAATTACTATTAAAATGCTGATGATATAAAATAGAGACGTCAGATATGTATCATAAATAAATATATTTATTATTAGAAATATAAAGAAATATCTTTTAGGGGGGAATTATTGAAATAATATGTGAATTGAGAACAAAAAAATATCTTACAAATTTACTGGCTGTGAATATATGCCCCTCACGTTAAAACACGAAAATGAAATAACAAATATTACCAATGCAACTGTACCATTTTTATAGATAACATTTTTATAGATTAAAATGCGTTAAACTGTTATTTAAAACATACACACAATGTCCAGTTTGATAAATATTTCTCTATTATTTAAATAACATCTTTTATTAATTTCTATAAAATTAACGAATATTGATTTCTTCAAATGACGTTAGATCTCAAGAACATGACATAATTTCAATTTTATTGTTAAAAATAACAATGCGAACTTTTTAATGAAAATGTTACATGTACATGTAGAACAAGGTAAACACAGAAAGGTTAATTTTAGTGTTCGGGTTAATCATACGTGATCGTAAACCGCAATCCTTCGGGGTGGATAGAGGCTTCGTAAAAAACCGCAAGTCCTTCTGAATAATGTGGTTAACCATTAATCGGTTGTTAGGGTTGTCTAGAGCCACTACAGTATATTTCAACACCGATTATCCGTTAATAATTTAATTACGTAATAACAAGTGCACGATATATTAATTAATTTTAGTGTGGCAACAAGCGATTTAATTAATTATTAGATACTTATCGGTGACAAAATCAATAGAAAGGAATTTATAATTAAAAAAAGGGAGAAAGAGAGAGAGAGAGAAGAAAGAAAAAAAACCAGTGCACATGTCGACTCTCCAATCCATCGGGGTTGTTTTGATTTATCCTTCCAATATTCCGTAGCCAATTCCACTACGAGCCATTCCTTTCATTTATAAAATGGTTTTTGGCCACGCACACATTCGTATATTTCGGATTTCCACTGCGGAATATCGCAGTCGACCGATTTCGGTCATAGCTCTTTGAGACACATGTGGGAATTGGTACGCGTCCACGAAATCGCGATTAATCCGAATTCACGCGCGGTCGCACGGCACGTCGCGAAACGCAAATCGAAATCGCGGCGTGTAGGTGGATATATACGGTTTTTCATTTCGGCGCGACTGCTCATGGTTTTTGCTGGAATCGTTGGGTGGAGATAGACGATCGCATGAAGGTAAACGCGATGCATGGTAGACGAACATGCGAAATATGGAGGAATCGGCGAATCGGTTACATTAATCTTCAACTGTTATTAACGTTGTAATAAAGAGGGAAAAATAGAAACATGAAATAGAAAATCACAAACAAATAATTTCTTAACTTACAAAGGAAGAGGAAATAGAAGGAATAAACATTTTCGATAGAAAATAGATATAAAATACGCGCAAAATTTGAAGGTTTATGCATGTGACGGAATTGAAGAGGGAGTTGTTGGTTAAAACGGATTTTTCGTTCGCACTTGTTTTCGGTTCTGCGGAGGACCGACGTTATTGCAATCGAGCAACTGCGCCAAGAGGCAACGACAGAAATGAATAGTTGATTAGTGCGCTATGTATGTACGTGGTCGCAAGAGCGCCGTGCGGGCCGGTCGCTCCGCCGGTATCTGGCCGCTTATAATGTATGGCCTAGTCAGGTTCGCGGCGCGGTCCAGCAGGGGGTTCGGTTGACAAATCATTAACTATGCATCGAGCCGGCCTGCAAATACACGTTACTAGTGCTTCTCCGTACTGGTGCCCGACCCCTACCTCGCACCCTCCACGGTACACCCTCGTCCTATTCCTACCCACGTCAACCTCTTGTTTCCCCTAGCCGTTTCGCGTTTGCCACCATCATTGACCTCCGGGTGCAATACTCGGCCTCTGCAGTCCCCGAAATTGGCAACTCTAGCCGGTTGAGCATTATGCGTGACATCGCGATAAATGCGTGAAAGAAAGACTAATCTTTATTATAACGTTCAACCATTTCTTTCACGGTAAAAAGTCATTTTTTATCTAAACCATTAATCTTTATAGGACGGAAGGATCTATTTTTAAAATCTTATAGCTTTTCCCCTTGAGTAAGATTTATTATAATTCATTATACACCTTGTCTCAAAATATGACACTGTTTCAGTGTCACTATGGCTTTCCATCCTGTAAAAGTTAATTTGGATTATATATAATGATAAGAAGAGATATAACAATAGTATGTCTTGTTTCTGAAAAATAATGAGAGTTATACAAAAAGTTAAATAAGACAGTTATACAAGAAATCTTTATATATATATATACACACACACATAATATTAATTAATTAATTTTTTAGAAAAATGCAAATTAATGTTTAGCGATTATCGTAATTATGCATCTATAATTTCTATAATTAATCAAAGTTGGAGATGTTTATAAATTTGTAAGTATATAAATTATAAATAACAATAAATGATATTCTCGCTTCCTTATGAAGCCATGCAATTTTAGATTTCAAGGTGTACTAAAATTCTTTTTTATTTGTTAAAAAAGAACTCAATTGATGTTTTCTTTATATGTATACTCTGTACAAAGTGTTTTTCTTTCTTTCATTTTTTAAATCAGATCATGCAATATACGTGAGCAGAAAATCAGCGTCGCGATCAGTCGACAGTAGCGATTAATGGGGATGCACCGCGGGCTTTCATCTCGCTAATGATCCGTTGCAATTTGTCGGCCAAAAGCACAATCGCGGTCGGGCCTCGCGAAAAAAACTCGTTAAAAGCACGCTGTTTGACTGCGATCGGCATAGGTCGGTCAACGCGGCGGGGATAAACGCGGGGATAAACAGGGATAAAATAGAATCCGCGAGATGTGGCAGGGTGGGATGCGAAGCGAAGCGAAGCCGCGGGGGTTGCACGGGACTGGCTGATGATGCGGTTTGAAGCCACGCGTACATGGGAATTTGTTGTACGTTATGCGGCCTTCCAGGTACGTGGCGGCCTGGGGGATGAAGAGTCGGAGTGGTGGAAGGAAGAATCGGTGGAGGACCAGATCGCGCCGGGGTTAGGGTCGGCATCAGGGTGCTCTGCACGCTCGGATATCGGAGGGAGCACCGCGGGGACGAGGATGGCGAACCCTCTCGGCGAGGGTGAGAGCGAATTCGTGGCATTAAACATGGTGGACTCGCGCATTGGTTGCGCAGTAGCTGGGCGTTACGGACCGCACCATCGACCAGCACGGCGCACTATACCGGTCCGCTGTATACCAACCATCTAGCAGCGTGTTCATCCCCTCTCATTGAGAAGAGAGAGAGAGAGAGAGAGAGAGNAGAGAGAGAGAGAGAGAGAGAGAGAGAGAGAGAGAGAGAGTAGAAAGTGAGAGAGTCAGGCTCCCTCGCTTTCTCCATAGCTCCTAAGGCGAATTTGCACGGTGCACTTGTGATGATCAGCCGGGACGCATCGTTTGAGAGATACTGCGTAATGCAATAAAGTGCATGCTAGTCTTTCGATTTTCTAGAAAAAGCAGTTATGTCTGAAACTAATTGTAAGAATAATTACAATACAATTAGATTATAAAAAATAATTATGTGAGAAGTATAGAATTAAAATTAAACCATAGTATAGTATTATAAATTCTAAACGTATGTTAAGCGTCTTTTCATTTTTTGAAGAAAATTTATAGAAAAGTACGAAACGTATTAATTATATAATTTTTATTTCTACTTTTTAACACTATCTGAATTTTCAGTAATAAATAATAATCGATAGAAATATTATATGAATATTATCATGATTATTTAATCGGCATCATCTGTTTCATATTTAATTTTTAAAATAGCTATTGAAGTGTGTTTAACAATCGATTTAATTTGATACAAAAAACATAAATAATTTCTTAAATCCAATAAAAAATGCATTTGTTTTTAATTCGCGCAAATAATATTATATTTTATGCCACTCGTGCGTAAACGAATACATATAAATCTCCCCTGAGATATGTCTTCTGTCAAATTTGCTTGAGTCTCATCAGGCTAGCCTGGAAACATTGATCGTGTAACTTAACTTCATTCAATAACGTTCGAGATCGATTGTAATCGGTTCCGGAGGACACCCGATTGTACGATACATATTAATGTGATCGCGTGCTTGGGATAGGGTAAACCGTATTGTTATCGGTCACTTAAATATTCGTTTATTGTTGAAAAATAATTGCTAGATATTTAATAAAATATAACGTATGTGTACGTATAATTCTCTTCTATCATTAACTACATAGAAGTAATAAATGAGGTTTACATAATTACTGAAATTCGAATTTATGTGTGGATGTATGTATTTTCTCGCCGAAAGTGCGTCGTAGGCAACGCCCACGTTGCAATAGATTTTAAACGTAATTCAAACAATATTCGCATACAATTGATATAGCCAAGCGCGATATTCAATAAAACACATAACCGGAAATATTTACTTTCGAAAGAGCTAGGAAATCGAATAAACGGCCAAAAATTAACTTGCAAATTTGTTTTATAGTCTAGATATCCGTGCCATAGTTATTCGCGTATCAAAAATTAAAAGACGTTATTATAGAATGCAATATTTAAAAAGATGCTATTAGTGAAAAGTATGTTTATTTAAAGCGAAACTAATTTTTAAATTATCCTAGTATAATCCAGAAAAAGTGGATTAATCATTTATTTATTATATATATATTATATATATATATAGTTTTAATTTTATAGTTAAATGAATAAAAAGATATACGAGTGAAATAATTTATTCCTCTTCTTATTAAATTTATTAGGAAAGTTATAATTTTTTAAAAGTCGTTTT